>NW_022638177.1:417500-476590 GCF_010993605.1 Petromyzon marinus | reverse complement strand
TGCACCACCAGCTGGAGCCCCCATACTGTGCCAGGCTAGGTGCAGGAGGTCTCGGAACTTAGATGACCTGTAGATGCACCAGACAGCTGTAACCCCCATTCTGTGCCAGGCTAGGTGCACGAGGTCTCGGAACTTAGATGACCGGTAGATGCAGCAGACCAGCTGTAACCCCCATACTGTGCCAGGCTAGGTGCAGGAGGTCTCGGAACTTAGATGACCTGTAGATGCACCAACCAGCTGTAACCCCCATACTGTGCCAGGCTAGGTGCACGAGGTCTCGGAACTTAGATGACGTGTAGATGCACCACCAGCTGTAACCCCCATAATGTGCCAGGCTAGGTGCAGGAGGTCTCGAACTTAGATGACCTGTAGATGCACCACCAGCTGTAACCCCCATACTGTGCCAGGCTAGGTGCAGGAGGTCTCGGAACTTAGATGACCTGTAGATGCACCACCAGCTGTACCCCCATACTGTGCCAGGCTAGGTGCAAGAGGTCACGGACTTAGATGACCTGTAGATGCACCACCAGCTGTAACCCCCATACTGTGCCAGGCTAGGTGCAGGAGGTCTCGGAACTTAGATGACCTGTAGATGCACCACCAGCTGTAACCCCCATACTGTGCCAGGCTAGGTGCAGGAGGTCTCGGAACTTAGTTGACCTGTAGATTCACCACCAGCTGTAACCCCCAAGCTGTGCCAGGCTAGGTGCAGGAGGTCTCGGAACTTAGATGACCTGTAGATGCACCACCAGCTGTAACCCCCATACTGTGGCAGGCTAGGTGCAGGAGGTCTCGGAACTTAGATACCCTGTAGATGCACCACCGGCTGTAACCCCCATAATGTGCCAGGCTAGGTGCAGGAGGTCACGGGACTTAGATGACCTGTAGATGCACCACCAGCTGTAGCCCCCATACTGTGCCAGGCTAGGTGCAGGAGGTCTCGGAACTTAGATGACCTGTAGATGCACCAGACCAGCTGTAACCCCCATTCTGTGCCAGGCTAGGTGCACGAGGTCTCGGAACTTAGATGACCGGTAGATGCAGCAGACCAGCTGTAACCCCCATACTGTGCCAGGCTAGGTGCAGGAGGTCTCGGAACTTAGATGACCTGTAGATGCACCAAACCAGCTGTAACCCCCATACTGTGCCAGGCTAGGTGCACGAGGTCTCGGAACTTAGATGACGTGTAGATGCACCACCAGCTGTAACCCCCATAATGTGCCAGGCTAGGTGCAGGAGGTCTCGAACTTAGATGACCTGTAGATGCACCACCAGCTGTAACCCCCATACTGTGCCAGGCTAGGTGCAGGAGGTCTCGGAACTTAGATGACCTGTAGATGCACCACCAGCTGTAACCCCCCTACTGTGCCAGTCTAGGTGCAGGAGGTCACGGGACTTAGATGACCTGTTGATGCACCACGAGCTGTAACCCCCATACTGTGCCAGGCTAGGTGCAGGAGGTCTCGGAACTTAGATGACCTGTGGATGCACCACCAGCTGTAACCCCCATACGGTGCCAGGCTAGGTGCAGGAGGTCTCGGAACTTAGATGACCGGTAGATGCACCAGACCAGCTGTAACCCCCATACTGTGCCAGGCTAGGTGCAGGAGGTCTCGGAACTTAGATGACCTGTAGATGCACCACCAGCTGTAACCCCCATACTGTGCCAGGCTAGGTGCAGGAGGTCTCGGAACTTAGATGACCTGTAGATGCACCACCAGCTGTAACCCCCAAGCTGTGCCAGGCTAGGTGCAGGAGGTCTCGGAACTTAGATGACCTGTAGATGCACCACGAGCTGTAACCCCCATACTGTGCCAGGCTATGTGCAGGAGGTCTCGGAACTTAGATGACCTGTAGATGCACCACCAGCTGTAACCCCCATACTGTGCCAGGCTATGTGCAGGAGGTCTCGGAACTTAGATGACCTGTAGATTCACCACCAGCTGTAACCCCCAAGCTGTGCCAGGCTAGGTGCAGGAGGTCTCGGAACTTAGATGACCTGTAGATGCACCACCAGCTGTAACCCCCATACTGTGCCAGGCTAGGTGCAGGAGGTCACGGAACTTAGATGACCTGTAGATGCACCACGAGCTGTAACCCCCATACTGTGCCAGGCTATGTGCAGGAGGTCTCGGAACTTAGATGACCTGTAGATGCACCACCAGCTGTAACCCCCATACTGTGCCAGGCTAGGTGCAGGAGGTCTCGGAACTTAGATGACCTGTAGATTCACCACCAGCTGTAACCCCCAAGCTGTGCCAGGCTAGGTGCAGGAGGTCTCGGAACTTAGATGACCTGTAGATGCACCACCAGCTGTAACCCCCATACTGTGGCAGGCTAGGTGCAGGAGTTCTCGGAACTTAGATGCCCTGTAGATGCACCACCGGCTGTAACCCCCATAATGTGCCAGGCTAGGTGCAGGAGGTCTCGAACTTAGATGACCTGTAGATGCACCACCAGCTGGAGCCCCCATACTGTGCCAGGCTAGGTGCAGGAGGTCTCGGAACTTAGATGACCTGTAGATGCACCAGACCAGCTGTAACCCCCATTCTGTGCCAGGCTAGGTGCACGAGGTCTCGGAACTTAGATGACCGGTAGATGCAGCAGACCAGCTGTAACCCCCATACTGTGCCAGGCTAGGTGCAGGAGGTCTCGGAACTTAGATGACCTGTAGATGCACCAAACCAGCTGTAACCCCCATACTGTGCCAGGCTAGGTGCACGAGGTCTCGGAACTTAGATGACGTGTAGATGCACCACCAGCTGTAACCCCCATAATGTGCCAGGCTAGGTGCAGGAGGTCTCGAACTTAGATGACCTGTAGATGCACCACCAGCTGTAACCCCCATACTGTGCCAGGCTAGGTGCAGGAGGTCTCGGAACTTAGATGACCTGTAGATGCACCACCAGCTGTACCCCCATACTGTGCCAGGCTAGGTGCAAGAGGTCACGGACTTAGATGACCTGTAGATGCACCACGAGCTGTAACCCCCATACTGTGCCAGGCTAGGTGCAGGAGGTCTCGGAACTTAGATGACCTGTAGATGCACCACCAGCTGTAACCCCCATACTGTGCCAGGCTAGGTGCAGGAGGTCTCGGAACTTAGATGACCTGTAGATTCACCACCAGCTGTAACCCCCAAGCTGTGCCAGGCTAGGTGCAGGAGGTCTCGGAACTTAGATGACCTGTAGATGCACCACCAGCTGTAACCCCCATACTGTGGCAGGCTAGGTGCAGGAGGTCTCGGAACTTAGATACCCTGTAGATGCACCACCGGCTGTAACCCCCATAATGTGCCAGGCTAGGTGCAGGAGGTCACGGGACTTAGATGACCTGTAGATGCACCACCAGCTGGAGCCCCCATACTGTGCCAGGCTAGGTGCAGGAGGTCTCGGAACTTAGATGACCTGTAGATGCACCAGACCAGCTGTAACCCCCATACTGTGCCAGGCTAGGTGCACGAGGTCTCGGAACTTAGATGACCGGTAGATGCAGCAGACCAGCTGTAACCCCCATACTGTGCCAGGCTAGGTGCAGGAGGTCTCGGAACTTAGATGACCTGTAGATGCACCAAACCAGCTGTAACCCCCATACTGTGCCAGGCTAGGTGCACGAGGTCTCGGAACTTAGATGACCTGTAGATGCACCACCAGCTGTAACCCCCATAATGTGCCAGGCTAGGTGCAGGAGGTCTCGAACTTAGATGACCTGTAGATGCACCACCAGCTGTAACCCCCATACTGTGCCAGGCTAGGTGCAGGAGGTCTCGGAACTTAGATGACCTGTAGATGCACCACCAGCTGTAACCCCCCTACTGTGCCAGTCTAGGTGCAGGAGGTCACGGGACTTAGATGACCTGTTGATGCACCACGAGCTGTAACCCCCATACTGTGCCAGGCTAGGTGCAGGAGGTCTCGGAACTTAGATGACCTGTGGATGCACCACCAGCTGTAACCCCCATACGGTGCCAGGCTAGGTGCAGGAGGTCTCGGAACTTAGATGACCGGTAGATGCACCAGACCAGCTGTAACCCCCATACTGTGCCAGGCTAGGTGCAGGAGGTCTCGGAACTTAGATGACCTGTAGATGCACCACCAGCTGTAACCCCCATACTGTGCCAGGCTAGGTGCAGGAGGTCTCGGAACTTAGATGACCTGTAGATTCACCACCAGCTGTAACCCCCAAGCTGTGCCAGGCTAGGTGCAGGAGGTCTCGGAACTTAGATGACCTGTAGATGCACCACGAGCTGTAACCCCCATACTGTGCCAGGCTATGTGCAGGAGGTCTCGGAACTTAGATGACCTGTAGATGCACCACCAGCTGTAACCCCCATACTGTGCCAGGCTAGGTGCAGGAGGTCTCGGAACTTAGATGACCTGTAGATTCACCACCAGCTGTAACCCCCAAGCTGTGCCAGGCTAGGTGCAGGAGGTCTCGGAACTTAGATGACCTGTAGATGCACCACCAGCTGTAACCCCCATACTGTGGCAGGCTAGGTGCAGGAGTTCTCGGAACTTAGATGCCCTGTAGATGCACCACCGGCTGTAACCCCCATAATGTGCCAGGCTAGGTGCAGGAGGTCTCGAACTTAGATGACCTGTAGATGCACCACCAGCTGTAACCCCCATACTGTGCCAGGCTAGGTGCAGGAGGTCTCGGAACTTAGATGACCTGTAGATTCACCACCAGCTGTAACCCCCAAGCTGTGCCAGGCTAGGTGCAGGAGGTCTCGGAACTTAGATGACCTGTAGATGCACCACGAGCTGTAACCCCCATACTGTGCCAGGCTATGTGCAGGAGGTCTCGGAACTTAGATGACCTGTAGATGCACCACCAGCTGTAACCCCCATACTGTGCCAGGCTAGGTGCAGGAGGTCTCGGAACTTAGATGACCTGTAGATTCACCACCAGCTGTAACCCCCAAGCTGTGCCAGGCTAGGTGCAGGAGGTCTCGGAACTTAGATGACCTGTAGATGCACCACCAGCTGTAACCCCCATACTGTGGCAGGCTAGGTGCAGGAGTTCTCGGAACTTAGATGCCCTGTAGATGCACCACCGGCTGTAACCCCCATAATGTGCCAGGCTAGGTGCAGGAGGTCTCGAACTTAGATGACCTGTAGATGCACCACCAGCTGGAGCCCCCATACTGTGCCAGGCTAGGTGCAGGAGGTCTCGGAACTTAGATGACCTGTAGATGCACCAGACCAGCTGTAACCCCCATTCTGTGCCAGGCTAGGTGCACGAGGTCTCGGAACTTAGATGACCGGTAGATGCAGCAGACCAGCTGTAACCCCCATACTGTGCCAGGCTAGGTGCAGGAGGTCTCGGAACTTAGATGACCTGTAGATGCACCAAACCAGCTGTAACCCCCATACTGTGCCAGGCTAGGTGCACGAGGTCTCGGAACTTAGATGACGTGTAGATGCACCACCAGCTGTAACCCCCATAATGTGCCAGGCTAGGTGCAGGAGGTCTCGAACTTAGATGACCTGTAGATGCACCACCAGCTGTAACCCCCATACTGTGCCAGGCTAGGTGCAGGAGGTCTCGGAACTTAGATGACCTGTAGATGCACCACCAGCTGTACCCCCATACTGTGCCAGGCTAGGTGCAAGAGGTCACGGACTTAGATGACCTGTAGATGCACCACCAGCTGTAACCCCCATACTGTGCCAGGCTAGGTGCAGGAGGTCTCGGAACTTAGATGACCTGTAGATGCACCACCAGCTGTAACCCCCATACTGTGCCAGGCTAGGTGCAGGAGGTCTCGGAACTTAGATGACCTGTAGATGCACCACCAGCTGTAACCCCCATGCTGTGCCAGGCTAGGTGCAGGAGGTCTCGGAACTTAGATGACCTGTAGATGCACCACCAGCTGTAACCCCCATACTGTGGCAGGCTAGGTGCAGGAGGTCTCGGAACTTAGATACCCTGTAGATGCACCACCGGCTGTAACCCCCATAATGTGCCAGGCTAGGTGCAGGAGGTCACGGGACTTAGATGACCTGTAGATGCACCACCAGCTGGAGCCCCCATACTGTGCCAGGCTAGGTGCAGGAGGTCTCGGAACTTAGATGACCTGTAGATGCACCAGACCAGCTGTAACCCCCATACTGTGCCAGGCTAGGTGCACGAGGTCTCGGAACTTAGATGACCGGTAGATGCAGCAGACCAGCTGTAACCCCCATACTGTGCCAGGCTAGGTGCAGGAGGTCTCGGAACTTAGATGACCTGTAGATGCACCAAACCAGCTGTAACCCCCATACTGTGCCAGGCTAGGTGCACGAGGTCTCGGAACTTAGATGACGTGTAGATGCACCACCAGCTGTAACCCCCATAATGTGCCAGGCTAGGTGCAGGAGGTCTCGAACTTAGATGACCTGTAGATGCACCACCAGCTGTAACCCCCATACTGTGCCAGGCTAGGTGCAGGAGGTCTCGGAACTTAGATGACCTGTAGATGCACCACCAGCTGTACCCCCATACTGTGCCAGGCTAGGTGCAAGAGGTCACGGGACTTAGATGACCTGTAGATGCACCACGAGCTGTAACCCCCATACTGTGCCAGGCTAGGTGCAGGAGGTCTCGGAACTTAGATGACCTGTAGATGCACCACCAGCTGTAACCCCCATACTGTGCCAGGCTAGGTGCAGGAGGTCTCGGAACTTAGATGACCTGTAGATTCACCACCAGCTGTAACCCCCAAGCTGTGCCAGGCTAGGTGCAGGAGGTCTCGGAACTTAGATGACCTGTAGATGCACCACCAGCTGTAACCCCCATACTGTGGCAGGCTAGGTGCAGGAGGTCTCGGAACTTAGATGCCCTGTAGATGCACCACCGGCTGTAACCCCCATAATGTGCCAGGCTAGGTGCAGGAGGTCACGGGACTTAGATGACCTGTTGATGCACCACCAGCTGTAACCCCCCTACTGTGCCAGGCAAGGTGCAGGAGGTCTCGGAACTTAGATGACCTGTAGATGCACCACCAGCTGTAACCCCCATACCGTGCCAGGCTAGGTGCAGGAAGTCTCGGAACTTAGATGCCCTGTAGATGCACCAACAGCTGTAACCCCCATACTGTGCCAGGCTAGGTGCAGGAGGTCTCGGAACTTAGATGACCTGAAGATGCACCACCAGCTGTAACCCCCATACTGTGCCAGGCTAGGTGCAGGAGGTCTCGGAACTTAGATGACCTGCAGATGCACCAGACCAGCTGTAACCCCCATACTGTGCCAGGCTATGTGCAGGAGGTCACGGGACTTAGATGACCTGTTGATGCACCACCAGCTGTAACCCCCATACTGTGCCAGGCTAGGTGCAGGAGGTCTCAGAACTTAGATGTTCTTTAGATGCACCAGACCAGCTGTAACCCCTCTACTGTGCCAGTCTAGGTGCAGGAGGTCTCGGAACTTAGATGACCTGTAGATGCACCACCAGCTGTAACCCCCCTACTGTGCCAGTCTAGGTGCAGGAGGTCACGGGACTTAGATGACCTGTTGATGCACCACCAGCTGTAACCCCCATACTGTGCCAGGCTAGGTGCAGGAGGTCTCGGAACTTAGATGACCTGTAGATGCACCACCAGCTGTAACCCCCCTACTGTGCCAGTCTAGGTGCAGGAGGTCACGGGACTTAGATGACCTGTTGATGCACCACCAGCTGTAACCCCCATACTGTGCCAGGCTAGGTGCAGGAAGTCTCGGAACTTAGATGACCTGTAGATGCACCAGACCAGCTGTAACCCCCCTACTGTGCCAGTCTAGGTGCAGGAGGTCACGGGACTTAGATGACCTGTTGATGCACCACCAGCTGTAACCCCCCTACTGTGCCAGGCTAGGTGCAGGAGGTCTCGGAGCTTAGATGACCTGTAGATACACCACCAGCTGTAACCCCCTAGCTGTGCCAGGCTAGGTGCAGGAGGTCTCGGAACTTAGATGACCTGTAGATGACCACCAGCTGTAACCCCCATACTGTGCCAGGCTAGGTGTAGGAGGTCTCGGAACTTAGATGACCTGTAGATGCACCAGACCAGCTGTAACCCCCATGCTGTGCCAGGCTAGGTGCAGGAGGTCTCGGAACTTAGATGACCTGTGGATGCACCACCAGCTGTAACCCCCATACGGTGCCAGGCTAGGTGCAGGAGGTCTCTGAACTTAGATGACCGGTAGATGCACCAGACCAGCTGTAACCCCCATACTGTGCCAGGCTAGGTGCAGGAGGTCTCGGAACTTAGATGACCTGTAGATGCACCACCAGCTGTAACCCCCATACTGTGGCAGGCTAGGTGCAGGAGGTCTCGGAACTTAGATGACCTGTAGATGCACCACGAGCTGTAACCCCCATACTGTGCCAGGCTAGGTGCAGGAGGTCTCGGAACTTAGATGACCTGTAGATGCACCACCAGCTGTAACCCCCATACTGTGCCAGGCTAGGTGCAGGAGGTCTCGGAACTTAGATGACCTGTAGATTCACCACCAGCTGTAACCCCCAAGCTGTGCCAGGCTAGGTGCAGGAGGTCTCGGAACTTAGATGACCTGTAGATGCACCACCAGCTGTAACCCCCATACTGTGGCAGGCTAGGTGCAGGAGGTCTCGGAACTTAGATGCCCTGTAGATGCACCACCGGCTGTAACCCCCATAATGTGCCAGGCTAGGTGCAGGAGGTCACGGGACTTAGATGACCTGTAGATGCACCACCAGCTGTAACCCCCCTACTGTGCCAGGCTAGGTGCAGGAGGTCTCGGAACTTAGATGACCTGTAGATGCACCACCAGCTGTAACCCCCATACCGTGCCAGGCTAGGTGCAGGAGGTCTCGGAACTTAGATGCCCTGTAGATGCACCAACAGCTGTAACCCCCATACTGTGCCAGGCTAGGTGCAGGAGGTCTCGGAACTTAGATGCCCTGTAGATGCACCAACAGCTGTAACCCCCATACTGTGCCAGTCTAGGTGCAGGAGGTCACGGGACTTAGATGACCTGTTGATGCACCACCAGCTGTAACCCCCATACTGTGCCAGGCTAGGTGCAGGAAGTCTCGGAACTTAGATGACCTGTAGATGCACCAGACCAGCTGTAACCCCCCTACTGTGCCAGTCTAGGTGCAGGAGGTCACGGGACTTAGATGACCTGTTGATGCACCACCAGCTGTAACCCCCCTACTGTGCCAGGCTAGGTGCAGGAGGTCTCGGAACTTAGATGACCTGTAGATACACCACCAGCTGTAACCCCCTAGCTGTGCCAGGCTAGGTGCAGGAGGTCTCGGAACTTAGATGACCTGTAGATGACCACCAGCTGTAACCCCCATACTGTGCCAGGCTAGGTGTAGGAGGTCTCGGAACTTAGATGACCTGTAGATGCACCAGACCAGCTGTAACCCCCATTCTGTGCCAGGCTAGGTGCACGAGGTCTCGGAACTTAGATGACCGGTAGATGCAGCAGACCAGCTGTAACCCCCATACTGTGCCAGGCTAGGTGCAGGAGGTCTCGGAACTTAGATGACCTGTAGATGCACCAAACCAGCTGTAATCCCCATACTGTGCCAGGCTAGGTGCACGAGGTCTCGGAACTTAGATGACGTGTAGATGCACCACCAGCTGTAACCCCCATACTGTGGCAGGCTAGGTGCAGGAGGTCTCGGAACTTAGATGACCTGTAGATGCACCACGAGCTGTAACCCCCATACTGTGCCAGGCTAGGTGCAGGAGGTCTCGGAACTTAGATGACCTGTAGATGCACCACCAGCTGTAACCCCCATACTGTGCCAGGCTAGGTGCAGGAGGTCTCGGAACTTAGATGACCTGTAGATTCACCACCAGCTGTAACCCCCAAGCTGTGCCAGGCTAGGTGCAGGAGGTCTCGGAACTTAGATGACCTGTAGATGCACCACCGGCTGTAACCCCCATAATGTGCCAAGCTAGGTGCAGGAGGTCACGGGACTTAGATGACCTGTAGATGCACCACCAGCTGTAACCCCCCTACTGTGCCAGGCTAGGTGCAGGAGGTCTCGGAACTTAGATGACCTGTAGATGCACCACCAGCTGTAACCCCCATACCGTGCCAGGCTAGG
Organism: Petromyzon marinus; assembly: GCF_010993605.1. Classification (NCBI taxonomy): domain Eukaryota; kingdom Metazoa; phylum Chordata; class Hyperoartia; order Petromyzontiformes; family Petromyzontidae; genus Petromyzon; species Petromyzon marinus. The sequence goes on along the minus strand of NW_022638177.1, from coordinate 466,522 downwards.
TGCAGGAGGTCTCGGAACTTAGATGCCCTGTAGATGCACCAACAGCTGTAACCCCCATACTGTGCCAGGCTAGGTGCAGGAGGTCTCGGAACTTAGATGACCTGAAGATGCACCACCAGCTGTAACACCCCATACGGTGCCAGGCTAGGTGCAGGAGGTCTCGGAACTTAGATGACCTGTAGATGCACCAGACCAGCTGTAACCCCCATACTGTGCCAGGCTAGGTGCAGGAGGTCACGGGACTTAGATGACCTGTTGATGCACCACCAGCTGTAACCCCCATACTGTGCCAGGCTAGGTGCAGGAGGTCTCAGAACTTAGATGTTCTTTAGATGCACCAGACCAGCTGTAACCCCTCTACTGTGCCAGTCTAGGTGCAGGAGGTCTCGGAACTTAGATGACCTGTAGATGCACCACCACCTGTAACCCCCCTACTGTGCCAGTCTAGGTGCAGGAGGTCACGGGACTTAGATGACCTGTTGATGCACCACCAGCTGTAACCCCCCTACTGTGCCAGGCTAGGTGCAGGAGGTCTCGGAACTTAGATGACCTGTAGATGCACCACCAGCTGTAACCCCCCTACAGTGCCAGTCTAGGTGCAGGAGGTCACGGGACTTAGATGACCTGTTGATGCACCACCAGCTGTAACCCCCATACTGTGCCAGGCTAGGTGCAGGAAGTCTCGGAACTTAGATGACCTGTAGATGCACCAGACCAGCTGTAACCCCCCTACTGTGCCAGTCTAGGTGCAGGAGGTCACGGGACTTAGATGACCTGTTGATGCACCACCAGCTGTAACCCCCCTACTGTGCCAGGCTAGGTGCAGGAGGTCTCGGAACTTAGATGACCTGTAGATACACCACCAGCTGTAACCCCCTAGCTGTGCCAGGCTAGGTGCAGGAGGTCTCGGGACTTAGATGACCTGTAGATGACCACCAGCTGTAACCCCCATACTGTGCCAGGCTAGGTGTTGGAGGTCTCGGAACTTAGATGACCTGTAGATGCACCAGACCAGCTGTAACCCCCATTCTGTGCCAGGCTAGGTGCACGAGGTCTCGGAACTTAGATGACCGGTAGATGCAGCAGACCAGCTGTAACCCCCATACTGTGCCAGGCTAGGTGCAGGAGGTCTCGGAACTTAGATGACCTGTAGATGCACCAAACCAGCTGTAACCCCCATACTGTGCCAGGCTAGGTGCACGAGGTCTCGGAACTTAGATGACGTGTAGATGCACCACCAGCTGTAACCCCCATAATGTGCCAGGCTAGGTGCAGAAGGTCTCGAACTTAGATGACCTGTAGATGCACCACCAGCTGTAACCCCCATACTGTGCCAGGCTAGGTGCAGGAGGTCTCGGAACTTAGATGACCTGTAGATGCACCACCAGCTGTACCCCCATACTGTGCCAGGCTAGGTGCAAGAGGTCACGGGACTTAGATGACCTGTAGATGCACCACCAGCTGTAACCCCCCTACTGTGCCAGGCTAGGTGCAGGAGGTCTCGGAACTTAGATGACCTGTAGATGCACCAGACCAGCTGTAACCCCTCTACTGTGCCAGGCTAGGTGCAGGTGGTCACGGGACTTAGATGACCTGTAGATGCACCACCAGCTGTAACCCCCATACTGTGCCAGGCTAGGTGCAGGTGGTCACGGGACACACCCAGCAGATGCCATGGGTTGGCTGACTGAGACGAGCGGTAGATGCACCACCACCACCTGTAACCCCCACTGTGCCAACTCTCTGTGTTTTACCCGCCCGGCGCTCCGCTCGTTGTTGTGAGCGTCGCTCCACTGCCATCCGCTGTTGTTGCGGGAGGGCGTCTGCCTCCCAACTCCCCAGTAGCCTCAAGGTGCACCTAGCCTGGCACTGCCCAGTAGCCTCAATGTGCACCTAGCCTGGCACTGCCCAGTAGCCTTAAGGTGCACCTAGCCTGGCACTGGCCCCAGTAGCCTCAAGGTGCACCTAGCCTGGCACTGCCCAGTAGCCTCAAGTTGCACCTAACCTGGCACTGCCCAGTAGCCTCAAGGTGCACCTAGCCTGGCACTGCCCTGTAGCCTCAAGGTGCACCTAGCCTGGCACTGCCCAGTACCAGCAGCGTCCTTCACGAGCCTCCTCCACAGAGGCCGATCTTGATACCCCTGGTAGCGCTCATGGGCAAGTCCACTCAGCTCCTCGTCCTCCTGTACCACATCACTCCGTCTCTTCTCTAGCCCGTGTCACTCACCCACTCGCTCACTCACCCACATACTGACCCACTCACTCACCCACTCACCCACTCACTTTCCCACACGCTCACTCACTTACTCACTCACCCACTCACTCACCCACTCACTAACTCACCCACTCACTCACTCCCTGACTCATTCACTCACTCACCAACTCACTCATTCACTCACTGACTCACTCACCCACACACTCACCCACGCACTCACTCACTTACCCACTTACTCACTCACCCACTCACTCACCCACCCACTCACTCACTCACCAACTCACTCACCCACTCACTCACTCGCTCACTCACTCACTCACCCACTCACTCACCCACTCACCGACTCACTCACCCACTCACCTCACTCACCGACTCACTCACCCACTCACTCACTTACCCACTTACTCACTCACCCACTCACCCACTCACTCACTCGCTCACTCACCCACTCACTCACTCACCCACTCACTCACCCACTCACCCACTCACTCACCGACTCACTCACCCACGCACTCACCCACACACTCACTCACTTACCCACTTACTCACCCACTCACTCACCCACTTACTCACTCACCCACCCACTCACTCACCAACTCACTCACTCACTCGCTCACTCACTCACTCACCCACTCACTCACCCACTCACCGACTCACTCACCCACTCACCTCACTCACCAACTCACTCACTCACCGACTCACTCACCCACCCACTCACTCACCCACTTACTCACTCACCCACTCACTCACTCGCTCACTCACCCACTCACTCACTCACCCACTCACCGACTCACTCACCCACTCACCTCACTCACCAACTCACTCACTCACCGACTCACTCACCCACTCACTCACTTACCCACTCACTCACTCACTTACCCACGTACTCACTCGCCCACTCACTCACTCGCTCACTCACCGACTCACTCACCCACTCACTCACTTACCAACTCACTCACTCGCCCACTCACTCACTCGCTCACTCACCGACTCACTCACTCGCTCACTCACGCACTCACCCACTCACTCACCCACTCACCGACTCACCCACTCACCTCACTCACAAACTCACTCACTCACTCATCCACTCACTCACTTACTCACTTACTCACTCGCTCACTCACTCACTCGCTTACTCACTCGCTCACTCACCAACTCACTCACTCACTCACCAACTCACTCACTCACTCACCTACTCACTCACTCACCCACTCACTCACTTACCCACTTACTCACGCACCCACTCACTCACTCGCTCACTCACCAACTCACTCACCCACCTACCCATCAGCTCCATCTCTTCTCCAGCACCATTCCATCAGAGGCACATTCATCTAGCATGCCGAACCGTATCAGCAGACTTTCGCGACCAATGTCATCCAGAATACAGAGGGGTTGTTGTTGTTGTTAGATCGCCTAAATATATAAATGTGTCGTTAAACCCACCACCACACGACACAGCCAATTAGTCAGCATTAGTGTCACGTAAACAGAACGTGGAAATTCGTTACTAGTTACTAGTAACGAATTGTGTATAGTGTAGTATCCACTATACACTACACTATACACTACACTATACACTACACTATACACTACACTATATACTCCACTGTTGTGGTTTAACTCTTCAACACACACCCGGTGTGTGCCCTGCTAGAAATGAATTGGCTACGTTCTGTAGTGTGAAGTGTAGTGTATAGTGTAGTGTATAGTGTAGTGCCTAGTGTACACTACACCATACAGCACCGTCTAAATAAATACTCTTTGGGTCTCTATGGGTCTCTGTGAGTCTCTATGTATCTCTATGGGTCTCTGTGGGTCTCTATGTATATCTATGGGTCTCTGTGTCTCTGTGGGTCTCTGTGTGTATCTATGTATCTCTATGGGTGTCTGTGAGTCTCTATGTATATCTATGGGTCTCTGTGTCTCTGTTAGTCTCTGTGTGTCTCTATGTATCTCTATGGGTCTCTGTGGGTCTCTATGTATATCTATGGGTCTCTATGGGTCTATGTTGGTCTCTATGTATCTCTATAGGTCTCTGTATCTCTGTGGGTCTCTGTGAGTCTCTATGTGTCTCTGTGGGTCTCTGTGAGTCTCTATGTATCTCTATGGGTCTCTGTGGGTCTCTATGTATATTTATGGGTCTCTATGGGTCTCTGTGGGTCTCTATTTATATCTATGAGTCTCTATGGGTCTATGTTGATCTCTATGTATCTCTATAGGTCTCTGTATCTATCTCTGTGGGTCTCTGTGAGTCTCTATGTATCTCTATGGGTCTCTGTGGGTCTCTATGTATATCTATGGGTCTCTGTGTCTCTGTGGGTCTCTTTGTGTCTCTATGTATATCTATGGGTCTCTGTGGGTCTCTATGTATATCTATGGGACTCTGTGTCTCTGTTAGTCTCTGTGTGTCTCTATGCATCTCTATGGGTCTCTGTGGGTCTCTATGTATATCTATGGGTCTCTATGGGTCTATGTTGGTCTCTATGTATCTCTATAGGTCTTTGTATCTCTGTGGGTCTCTGTGAGTCTCTATGTATCTCTGTGGGTCTCTGTGAGTCTCTATGTATCTCTATGGGTCTCTGTGGGTCTCTATGTATATCTATGGGTCTCTGTGTCTCTGTGGGTCTCTATGTGTCTCTATGTATCTCTATGGGTCTCTATGTATATCTATGGGTCTCTGTGTCTCCGTGGGTCTCTGTGTGTCTCTATGTATCTCTATGGGTCTCTGTGGGTCTCTGTGGGTCTCTATGAATATGGGTCTCTGTGTCTCTGTGGGTCTCTGTGTGTCTCTATGTATCTCTATGGGTCTCTGTGGGTCTCTATGTATATCTATAGGTCTCTGTATCTCTGTGGGTCTCTGTGTGTCTCTATGTATCTCTATGGGTCTCTGTGGGTCTCTATGTATCTCTATAGGTCTCTGTATCTCTGTGGGTCTCTGTGTGTCTCTATGTATCTCTATGGGTCTCTGTGGGTCTCTATGTATATCTATGGGTCTCTATGGGTCTATGTTGGTCTCTATGTATCTCTATAGGTCTCTGTATCTCTGTGGGTCTCTGTGAGTTTCTATGTATCTCTATGGGTCTCTGTGAGTCTCTATGTATCTCTATGGGTCTCTGTGGGTCTCTATGTATATCTATGGGTCTCTATGGGTCTATGTTGGTCTCTGTGTGTATCTATGTATCTCTATGGGTCTCTGTGGGTCTTTATGTATATCTATGGGTCTCTGTGTCTCTGTGGGTATCTGTGTGTCTCTATGTATCTCTATGGGTCTCTGTGGGTCTCTATGTATATTTATGGGTCTCTATGGGTCTCTGTGGGTCTCTATTTATATCTATGGGTCTCTATGGGTCTATGTTGATCTCTATGTATCTCTATAGGTCTCTGTATCTATCTCTGTGGGTCTCTGTGAGTCTCTATGTATCTCTATGGGTCTCTGTGGGTCTCTAGGTATATCTATGGGTCTCTGTGTCTCTGTGGGTCTCTATGTGTATCTATGTATATCTATGGGTCTCTGTGGGTCTCTATGTATATCTATGGGTCTCTGTGTCTCTGTGGGTCTCTATGTGTATCTATGTATCTCTATGGGTCTCTGTGAGTCTCTATGTATATCTATGGGTCTCTGTGTCTCTGTGGGTCTCTGTGTGTCTCTATGTATCTCTATGGGTCTCTGTGAGTCTCTATGTATATCTATGGGTCTCTGTTAGTCTCTGTGTGTCTCTATGTATCTCTATGGGTCTCTGTGGGTCTCTATGTATATCTATGGGTCTCTGTGTCTCTGTGGGTCTCTGTGAGTCTCTATGTATCTCTATGGGTCTCTGTGGGTCTCTATGTATATCTATGGGTCTCTGTGTCTCTGTTGGTCACTCTGTGTCTCTATGTATCTCTATGGGTCTCTGTGGGTCTCTATGTATATCTATGGGTCTCTATGGGTCTATGTTGGTCTCTATGTATCTCTATAGGTCTCTGTATCTCTGTGGGTCTCTGTGAGTCTCTATGTATCTCTATGGGTCTCTGTGGGTCTCTATGTATATCTATGGGTCTCTGTGTCTTTGTGGGTCTCTATGTGTATCTGTGTATCTCTATGGGTCTCTGTGGGTCTCTATGTATATCTATGGGTCTCTGTGTCTCTGTGGGTCTCTGTGTGTCTCTATGTATCTCTATGGGTCTATGTGGGTCTCTATGTATGTCTATGGGTCTCTGTGTCTCTGTGGGTCTCTTTGTGTCTCTATATATCTCTATGGGTCTCTGTGGGTCTCTATGTATGTCTATGGGTCTCTGTGTCTCTGTTAGTCTCTGTGTGTCTCTATGTATCTCTATGGGTCTCTGTGGGTCTCTATGTATATCTATGGGTCTCTATGGGTCTATGTTGGTCTCTATGTATCTCTATAGGTCTCTGTATCTCTGTGGGTCTCTGTGAGTCTCTATGTATCTCTATGGGTCTCTGTGGGTCTCTATGTATATCTATGGGTCTCTATGGGTCTCTGTGGGTCTCTATGTATATCTATGGGTCTCTGTGTCTCTGTGGGTCTCTATGTGTATCTATGTATCTCTATGGGTCTCTGTGGGTCTCTATGTATATCTATGGGTCTCTGTGTCTCTATGGGTCTCTGTGTGTCTCTATGTATCTCTATGGGTCTCTGTGGGTCTCTATGTATATCTATGGGTCTCTGTGTCTCTGTGGGTCTCTTTGTGTCTCTATGTATCTCTATGGGTCTCTGTGAGTATCTATGTATATCTATGGGTCTCTGTGTCTCTGTTAGTCTCTGTGTGTCTCTATGTATCTCTATGGGTCTCTGTGGGTCTCTATGTATATCTATGGGTCTCTGTGTCTCTGTGGGTCTCTGTGTGTCTCTATGTATCTCTATGGGTCTCTGTGAGTCTCTATGTATATCTATGGGTCTCTGTTAGTCTCTGTGTGTCTCTATGTATCTCTATGGGTCTCTGTGGGTCTCTATGTATATCTATGGGTCTCTGTGTATCTGTGGGTCTCTGTGAGTCTCTATGTATCTCTATGGGTCTCTGTGGGTCTCTATGTATATCTATGGGTCTCTGTGTCTCTGTTGGTCACTCTGTGTCTCTATGTATCTCTATGGGTCTCTGTGGGTCTCTATGTATATCTATGGGTCTCTGTGTCTCTGTGGGTCTCTGTGTGTCTCTATGTATCTCTATGGGTCTCTGTGGGTCTCTATGTATATCTATGGGTCTCTATGGGTCTATGTTGGTCTCTATGTATCTCTATAGGTCTTTGTATCTCTGTGGGTCTCTGTGAGTCTCTATGTATCTCTATGGGTCTCTGTGGGTCTCTATGTATATCTATGGGTCTCTGTGTCTCTGTTGGTCTCTGTGTGTCTCTATGTATCTCTATGGGTCTCTGTGGGTCTCTACGTATATCTATGGGTCTCTGTGTCTCTGTGGGTCTCTGTGTGTATCTATGTATCTCTATGGGTCTCTGTGAGTCTCTATGTATATCTATGGGTCTCTATGGGTCTATGTTGGTCTCTGTGTGTCGCTATGTATCTCTTTGGGTCTCTGTGGGTCTCTATGTATATCTATGGGTCTCTATGGGTCTATGTTGGTCTCTGTGTATCTCTATGTATCTCTATGGGTCTCTGTGGGTCTCTATGTATATCTATGGTTCTGTATGGGTTTATGCTGGTCTCTATGTATCTCTTTAGGTCTCTGTATCTCTGTGGGTCTCTGTGAGTCTCTATGTATCTCTATGGGTCTCTGTGGGTCTCTATGTATATCTATGGTTCTGTATGGGTTTATGCTGGTCTCTATGTATCTCTTTAGGTCTCTGTGTCGCTGTGGGTCTCTGTGAGTCTCTATGTATCTCTATGGGTCTCTGTGGGTCTCTATGTATATCTATGGTTCTGTATGGGTTTATGCTGGTCTCTATGTATCTCTTTAGGTCTCTGTGTCTCTGTGGGTCTCTGTGAGTCTCTATGTATCTCTATGGGTCTCTGTGGGTCTCTATGTATATCTATGGTTCTGTATGGGTTTATGCTGGTCTCTATGTATCTCTTTAGGTCTCTGTGTCTCTGTGGGTCTCTGTGAGTCTCTATGTATCTCTATGGGTCTCTGTGGGTCTCTACGTATATCTATAGGTCTCTGTGTCTCTGTGGGTCTCTGTGTGTCTCTATGTATCTCTATGGGTCTCTGTGGGTATCTACGTATATCTATGGGTCTCTGTGTCTCTGTGGGTCTCTGTGTGTCTCTATGTATCTCTATGGGTCTCTGTGTGTCTCCATGTATCTCTATGGGTCTCTGTGGGTCTCTATGTATATCTATGGGTCTCTGTGTCTCTGTGGGTCTCTGTGTGTCTCTATGTATCTCTATGGGTCTCTGTGAGTCTCTATGTATATCTATGGGTCTCTATGGGTCTATGTTGGTCTCTGTGTGTCGCTATGTATCTCTTTGGGTCTCTGTGGGTCTCTATGTATATCTATGGGTCTCTATGGGTCTATGTTGGTCTCTGTGTGTCTCTATGTATCTCTATGGGTCTCTGTGGGTCTCTATGTATATCTATGGTTCTGTATGGGTTTATGCTGGTCTCTATGTATCTCTTTAGGTCTCTGTATCTCTGTGGGTCTCTGTGAGTCTCTATGTATCTCTATGGGTCTCTGTGGGTCTCTATGTATATCTATGGTTCTGTATGGGTTTATGCTGGTCTCTATGTATCTCTTTAGGTCTCTGTGTCTCTGTGGGTCTCTGTGAGTCTCTATGTATCTCTATGGGTCTCTGTGGGTCTCTATGTATATCTATGGTTCTGTATGGGTTTATGCTGGTCTCTATGTATCTCTTTAGGTCTCTGTGTCTCTGTGGGTCTCTGTGAGTCTCTATGTGTCTCTGTGGGTCTCTGTGAGTCTCTATGTATCTCTATGGGTCTCTGTGGGTCTCTATGTATATTTATGGGTCTCTATGGGTCTCTGTGGGTCTCTATTTATATCTATGAGTCTCTATGGGTCTATGTTGATCTCTATGTATCTCTATAGGTCTCTGTATCTATCTCTGTGGGTCTCTGTGAGTCTCTATGTATCTCTATGGGTCTCTGTGGGTCTCTATGTATATCTATGGGTCTCTGTGTCTCTGTGGGTCTCTATGTGTATCTATGTATCTCTATGGGTCTCTGCGGGTCTCTATGTATATCTATGGGTCTCTGTGTCTCTGTGGGTCTCTGTGTGTCTCTATGTATCTCTATGGGTCTCTGTGGGTCTCTACGTATATCTATGGGTCTCTGTGTCTCTGTGGGTCTCTGTGTGTCTCTATGTATCTCTATGGGTCTCTGTGGGTCTCTATGTCTATCTATGGGTCTCTATGGGTCTATGTTGGTCTCTGTGTGTATCTATGTATCTCTATGGGTCTCTGTGGGTCTCTATGTATATCTATGGGTCTCTGTGTCTCTGTGGGTATCTGTGTGTCTCTATGTATCTCTATGGGTCTCTGTGAGTCTCTATGTATATCTATGGGTCTCTGTGTCTCTGTTAGTCCCTGTGTGTCTCTATGTATATCTATGGGTCTCTATGGGTCTATGTTGGTCTCTGTGTGTCTCTATGTATCTCTATGGGTCTCTGTGGGTCTCTATGTATATCTATGGGTCTCTATGGGTCTATGTTGGTCTCTATGTATCTCTATAGGTCTCTGTATCTCTGTGGGTCTCTGTGAGTCTCTATGTGTCTCTGTGGGTCTCTGTGAGTCTCTATGTATCTCTATGGGTCTCTGTGGGTCTCTATGTATATCTATGGGTCTCTATGGGTCTCTGTGGGTCTCTATGTATATCTATGGGTCTCTATGGGTCTATGTTGATCTCTATGTATATCTATGGGTCTCTGTGTCTCTGTGGGTCTCTGTGTGTCTCTATGTATATCTATGGGTCTCTGTGGGTCTCTATGTATATCTATGGGTCTCTGTGTCTCTTCGGGTCTCTGTGTGTCTCTATGTATCTCTATGGGTCTCTGTGGGTCTATGTTGGTCTCTATGTATCTCTATAGGTCTTTGTATCTCTGTGGGTCTCTGTGAGTCGCTATGTATCTCTATGGGTCTCTGTGGGTCTCTATGTATATCTATGGGTCTCTGTGTCTCTGTGGGTCTCTATGTGTATCTATGTATCTCTATGGGTCTCTGTGGGTCTCTATGTATATCTATGGTTCTCTGTGTCTCTGTTAGTCCCTGTGTGTCTCTATGTATATCTATGGGTCTCTGTGTCTCTGTGGGTCTTTTTGTGTCTCTACGTATCTCTATGGGTCTCTGTGAGTCTCTATGTATCTCTATGGGTCTCTGTGAGTCTCTATGTATATCTATGGGTCTCTGTGTCTCTGTGGGTCTCTATGTATATCTATGGGTCTCTGTGTCTCTGTGGGTCTCTGTGTGTCTCTATGTATCTCTATGGGTCTCTGTGGGTCTCTATGTATATCTATGGGTCTCTGTGTCTCTGTGGGTCTCTGTGTGTCTCTATGTATTTCTATGGGTCTCTGTGGGTCTCTATGTCTATCTATGGGTCTCTATGGGTCTATGTTGGTCTCTGTGTGTCTCTATGTATCTCTATGGGTCTCTGTGAGTCTCTCTGTATATCTATGGGTCTCTGTGTCTCTGTGGGTCTCTGTGTGTCTCTATGTATCTCTATGGGTCTCTGTGGGTCTCTATGTATATCTAAGGGTCTCTGTGTCTCTGTTGGTCTCTGTGTGTCTCTATGTATCTCTATGGGTCTCTGTGAGTCTCTATGTATATCTATGGGTCTCTATGGGTCTATGTTGGTCTCTGTGTGTCTCTATGTATCTCTATGGGTCTCTGTGGGTCTCTATGTATATCTATGGGTCTCTATGGTTCTATGTTGGTCTCTATGTATCTCTATAGGTCTCTGTGTCTCTGTGGGTCTCTGTGAGTCTCTATGTATCTCTATGGGTCTCTGTGGGTCTCTATGTATATCTATGGGTCTCTGTGTCTCTGTGGGTCTCTATGTGTATCTATGTATCTCTATGGGTCTCTGTGGGTCTCTATGCATATCTATGGGTCTCTGTGCTCTGTGGGTCTCTTTGTGTCTCTATGTATCTCTATGGGTCTCTGTGGGTCTCTATGTATATCTATGGGTCTCTATGGGTCTTTGTTGGTCTCTGTGTGTCTCTATGTATCTCTATGGGTCTCTGTGGGTCTCTATGTATATCTATGGGTCTCTATGGGTCTATGTTGGTCTCGGTGTGTCGCTATGTATCTCTTTGGGTCTCTGTGGGTCTCTATGTATATCTATGGGTCTCGATGGGTCTATGTTGGTCTCTGTGTGTCTCTATGTATCTCTATGGGTCTCTGTGGAGCTCTATGTATATCTATGGTTCTCTATGGGTTTATGCTGGTCTCTATGTATCTCTATAGGTCTCTGTATCTCTGTGGGTCTCTGTGAGTCTCTATGTATCTCTATGGGTCTCTGTGGAGCTCTATGTATATCTATGGTTCTCTATGGGTTTATGCTGGTCTCTATGTATCTCTATAGGTCTCTGTATCTCTGTGGGTCTCTGTGAGTCTCTATGTATCTCTATGGGTCTCTGTGGAGCTCTATGTATATCTATGGTTCTCTATGGGTTTATGCTGGTCTCTATCTCTATATGTCTCTGTATCTCTGTGGGTCTCTGTGAGTCTCTATGTATCTCTATGGGTCTGTGTGGGTCTCTATATATCTCGGTGGGTCTCTCTGTGTCTCTATGGGCCTCTGTGTGTCTCTGTGTACCTCTATGGGCCTCTGTGAGTCTCTACTCGACATCTGTGGCAAAAGCGCTTTTTAGCTCTTCGGATTCCGCCTGTGGTTTTGATACGGATTCGTATTCTGTGGTGAGGGGCGGGGCTATAACGAGGGGGCGTGCCTTGAAAAATGAGGGGGGCGGAGCTCCCTGTTTGAGCGACGGAGCTAACGGAGCGCGGGGCGGGGGCTAGAGGGAGGGGGCGGGGCTTGCTGAGTGAAGAGGCGGGGTTAGGACTGAGGGGGAGGGGTTCGCTGTTTTGAAGGGCGACTAGAGTGAGAGGGCGGGGCTACACCGAGGTGGTTGGAGCTTGGTTGAGAAGGGGCGGGGCTATAATGAGTTGGGGGCGGAGTTCGAGTGAAAAGGCGGGGTTAGAATGAGGGAGGGCGGGGTTAAAATGAGGGAGGGCGGGGCTCATGGGGTGAGGGGCGGGGCCTAAGGGGGGGAGACCTCGCAGTCAAAGATGGCGCCCGTGGTGACGGGGTGAGTTGCTCAGTTTTGTTGTCTTCTTGTTGTTGTTGTTGTCTCTTGTGGTGGTGGTGTTGTTGTTGTGGTGGTGGAGTTAGCGTTGGTGTGAAGTTGTGGTTGTGGTGGTGGTTGTTGTTGTGGTGGTGGTTGTGGTGGTGGTTGTTGCAGTTGGAGTAAGAGGAGTAAGCGCCGTGACGCCTCGAGTGAGTTAAGTTTTGTTTGATCGTTAGTGGTGAGGGTGGTGAGGGTGAGGTAAGTTAGTCGGGGGTGGTGAGGGTGGTGATGATGGTGAGGGTGAGGTAAGTTAGTCGGGAGTGGTGAGGGTGGTGAGGGTGAGGTAAGTTAGTCGGGAGTGGTGAGGGTGGTGAGGGTGGTGAGGGTGGTGATGGTGAGGTAAGTTAGTCGGGAGTGGTGAGGGTGGTGAGGGTGAGGTAAGTTAGTCGGGAGTGGTGATGGTGGTGAGGGTGAGGTAAGTTAGTCGGGAGTGGTGAGGGTGGTGAGGTAAGTTAGTCGGGAGTGGTGATGGTGGTGAGGGTGAGGTAAGTTAGTCGGGAGTGGTGATGGTGGTGAGGGTGAGGTAAGTTAGTCGGAGGTGATGGTGGTGATAGTGGTGAGGGTGGTGATGGTGAGGTAAGTTAGTCGGGAGTGATGTTGGTGAGGGTGGTGATGATGGTGATGGTGGTGATGGTGAGGTAAGTTTATCTGGAGTGATGGTGGTGATGGTGATGATGGTGGTGATGGTGAGGTAAGTTAGTCGGGGGTGGTGATGGTGGTGATGGTGAGGTAAGTTAGTCGGGAGTGATGTTGGTGAGGGTGGTGATGATGGTGATGGTGGTGATGGTGAGGTAAGTTTATCTGGAGTGATGGTGGTGATGGTGATGATGGTGGTGATGGTGAGGTAAGTTAGTCGGGGGTGGTGATGGTGGTGATGGTGAGGTAAGTTAGTCGGGAGTGATGTTGGTGAGGGTGGTGATGATGGTGATGGTGGTGATGGTGAGGTAAGTTTATCTGGAGTGATGGTGGTGATGGTGATGATGGTGGTGATGGTGAGGTAAGTTAGTCGGGGGTGATGATGGTGGTGATGGTGGTGATGGTGAGGTAAGTTAGTCGGGAGTGGTGATGGTGGTGATGGTGATTGTGAGGTAAGTTAGTCGGGGGTGATGATGGTGGTGATGGTGAGGGTGAGGTAAGTTAGTCGGGAGTGATGGTGGTGATGGTAAGGTAAGTTAGTCGGGAGTGGTGGTGGTGAGGTAAGTTAGTTGGGGGTGATGATGATGGTGAGGTAAGTTAGTCGGGGGTGATGATGGTGGTGAGGGTGAGGTAAGTTAGTCGGGGGTGATGATGGTGGTGAGGTAAGTTAGTCGGGGGTGATGATGGTGATGGTGGTGAGGGTGGTGATGGTGAGGTAAGTTAGTCGGGAGTGGTGAGGGAGGTGAGGTAAGTTAGTCGGGGGTGGTGAGGGTGGTGGTGATGGTGATGGTGGTGATGGTGAGGTAAGTTAGTCGGGAGTGGTGAGGGTGGTGAGGGTGAGGTAAGTTAGTTGGGAGTGATGGTGGTGGTGATGGTGAGGGTGAGGTAAGTTAGTCGGGAGTGGTGATGGTGGTGAGGTAAGTTAGTCGGGGGTGATGATGATGGTGGTGATGGTGAGGGTGAGGTAAGTTAGTCGGGGGTGATGATGGTGGTGGTGAGGTAAGTTAGTCGGGGGTGATGGTGGTGAGGTAAGTTAGTCGGGGGTGATGATGATGGTGGTGATGGTGAGGGTGAGGTAAGTTAGTCGGGAGTGGTGATGGTGGTGAGGGTGAGGTAAGTTAGTCTGGAGTGATGTTGGTGATGGTGGTGATGGTGGTGATGGTGGTGAGGGTGAGGTAAGTTAGTCGGGGGTGATGGGGGTGATGGTGGTGATGGTGAGGTAAGTTAGTCGGGAGTGATGGTGGTGATGGTGGTGATGGTGGTGGTAAAGGTGATGGTGGTGAGGTAAGTTAGTCGGGGGTGATGGTGGTGATGGTGGTGATGGTGATGATGGTGATGGTGGTGATGATGGTGATGTAAGTTGGTCGGGAGTGATGGTGGTGATGGTGAGGTAAGTTAGTCGGGGGTGATGGTGGTGATGGTGATGGTGAGGTAAGTTAGTCTGGAGTGATGGTGATGATGGTGGTGATGGTGAGGTAAGTTAGTCGGGAGTGATGGTGGTGATGGTGGTGATGGTGAGGTAAGTTTGTCGGGGGTGACGATGGTGATGGTGAGGGAAAGTTTGTTGGGAGTGATGGTGGTGATGCTGAGGTAAGTTTGTCTGGAGTGATGGTGGTGAGGGTGGTGATGGTGGTGGTTGTCATGGAATTTGGTGTTCGTGGTGGTTGTACTGGCTGTTGTGGAAGTGATGATGGTTGTGGAAGTGATGGTGGTTGTAGTGGTAGTGATTGTGGTGGTTGTTGTGGTAGTGATGTCTTGGTGATGGTGGTAGTGGTTGTAATAGTGGTGGTAGTGCTAGTGCTGGTTGTTGTGGTGGTGATAATGAATGTGGTGGTTGTGGTGGTGATGGTGGTTGTTGTGGTATTGATGGTGGTGGTTGTGATGTCTAGGTGGTGGTGTTGTGGTTGTTGTGGTAGTGGTTGTAGTGATGGTTGTTGTGGTCGTGTTGATGGTTGTGGTGGTAGTTGCTGTGTTGGTGGTTGTTGTGGTAGTGGTTGTTGTAGTGGTGGTGTTGTGGTTGTTGTTGTTGTGTTAGTGGGTGTAATAGGGGTGATAGCGTTAGTGGTGGTTGTTGTTGTGGTGGTGATGGTGGTTGTCATGTCTAGGTGGTGGTGTTGTGGTTGCTGTGGTATTAATGGTTGTGGTGTTGTGATTGTTGTGGTTGTAGTTGTGGTGGTCATGATGGTTGTTGTGGTCGTGTTGATGGTGGTTGTGATGTCTTGGTGATGGTGTTGTGGTTGCTGTGGTATTGATGGTAGTGGTGTTGTGATTGTTGTGGTTGTAGTTGTGGTGGTCATGATGGTTGTTGTGGTCGCGTTGATGGTGGTTGTGATGTCTTGGTGGTGGTGTTGTGGTTGCTGTGGTATTGATGGTAGTGGTGTTGTGATTGTTGTGGTTGTAGTTGTGGTGGTCATGATGATTGTTGTGGTCGTGTTGATGGTTGTTGGTGGTGGTGGTAGTAGTTGCTGCATTGGTGGTCCATCTGCCAGTCATCTCATTCTACCAACTCTTGATGGAGGATCGCGATCAAAGAGAGTTTGGGAGGTGATGTTCCCAATGACAGTTCTGGTATTGGTAGTGGTGGGTCCTGGGCCGCTGCTGGGTCGACTCAGCCTCAAATGAGTACCCGGTGTGTAGTAGTGAACATCGCCGCCACTGGGGGAGACAAAGGCGGCCGGGCGTGGGGGCGCTCGCCACCCCCCCCACCACCACCTCGTGTGACGGTGTGCCGGCCTTCGCAGGCGCTGGTACTCGCTACGAACAGCACTTGCCCCAACAGTCTTGTCAAGGCTACACGGGGGAACTTTGTCTTCTTCTGTAGAGTGTGAGTGTGTTCTGAGCGTCATTGCCACTGGGGGAGACAAAGGCGGCCGGGCGTGGGGGCGCTCGCCACCCCCCCACCACCACCACCTCGTGTGACGGTGTGCCGGCCTTCGTAGGCGCTGCTACTCGCTACTAACAGCACTTGCCCCAACAGTCTGTTAAGAGGCTACACGGGGGAACTTTGTCTTGTTCTGTAGAGAGAGTGTGAGTGTGTTCTGAGCGTCATTGCCACTGGGGGAGACAAAGGCGGCCGGGCGTGGGGGCGCTCGCCATCCACCACCTCGTGTGACGGTGTGCCGGTCTTCGTAGGCGCTGGTACTAGCTACGAACAGCACTTGCCCCAACAGTCTGTTAAGAGGCTACACGGGGGAACTTCGTCTTCTTCTGTAGAGTGTGAGTGTGTTCTGAGCATCATTGCCACTGGGGGAGACAAAGGCGGCCGGGCGTGGGGGCGCTCGCCACCCCCCACCACCACCTCGTGTGACAGTGTGCCGGCCTTCACAGGCGCTGCTACTCGCTACTAACAGCACTTGCCCCAACAGTCTGTTAAGAGGCTACACGGGGGAACTTTGTCTTCTTCTGTAGAGTGTGAGTGTGTTTTGAGCATCATTGCCACTGGGGGAGACAAAGGCGGCCGGGCGTGGGGGCGCTCGCCACCCCCCCACCACCACCACCTCGTGTGACGGTGGTGCCGGCCTTCACAGGCGCTGCTACTCGCTACTAACAGCACTTGCCCCAACAGCCTGTTAAGAGGCTACACGGGGGAACTTCGTCTTGTTGTGTCGACAGAGAGAGTGAGAGAGTGAGTGAGCGTGAGTAGTGAAACGTCGTCCCCTACACCACCAGCGGTGTTGTTAGTTAGACCGGTGGCCGACGATCGGCTCAACAGTAGGACGGCAATTGCAAGCGAACAATCGCTCTGATAGTCGTAACCGATAATGATTTTGTTACGTATTGGTTTTTTTTTGAGGGCTGATTGGCCTACACCAGAGAGATGGCAGCAGCTGCCTTTATGGCCTCGTCCTCTAACACAGCCACGGCAGTGCTAGACCAGAGAACGGCGGAGAAAAGAAGGGGCGACAGTACGACAACAATTTAAACAAACAATGGCTCTGATAACAATGGCTAATAATAATAATAATAATCTTGATTTGTGAAGCTTTCGCGACCTCAGGAAATCCATACTCTTTGGTTCATTGGGGCAAAGGCACGTGCGGTAGGAAAATAAATAAATCGCGACGTTTCGGGTGCAACCCCCACCTGACGGCGGACGCTTGGTGCCGGGCCCGAAACGTCGTGATTTATTTTACACACACACACGCACGCACGTACGTGTGACTTTACCGAAAGAACCAAGTGAGTTTGACAATGTTCATAATGATGTTACGTGTTAAATTTCGCTTTGAAGCTTTCGTCACCGCAAGGATTCGTCTTCTTTGGTTCTTTCGGTAAAGTCACCACCACTGTAGAATGAGAATAATGAAATAATAAATTAATAAAATAAAATAACAATACAATTCTCACGCTTGTGTTGTGGCCGAAACGTCGTGAGAATTTTATAGCGTTATTTTATTTGCATCAATTTATTATTTCATTCTCATTCTACGTGGTGGTGACTTTACCGACAGAACCGTGGAAGGTGTTACGTGTTGTTTTTGAAGGCTTTGGTTGGCCTTCACCAGGGATGGCGGCGATGGCCTCGTTCGCTACAACGCCGACCAGAAGTGTTGTTGGTAGGCCCGAGGCCAACGCCATCATTTGGACATTTGCGGCGGCCAAAATAATCCTGAGTGCGGTAAAACCTTGTGCATTGCGAGTCGCTTGGCCTGCGGGTGTTTTGCAAGATGAGCTAAACATTTTTTTTGAATAAATATTAACTTTCGATTTAAAGCTTTCGTGACTGCAAGGATTCATCTTCTTTGGTTCTTTCGGTAAAGTCACCACCACGTAGAATGAGAATAAAATAATAAATTGATAAAATAACACGATAATATTCTCACGACGTTTCGGCCACAACAACAAGCGGCCTTCATCAGGTGAAGGGACGAGACTGTCTGGAGGACAGCGCTGGAGTGAAAAAGCCACGCTCAGATCGCGACCTTTAAGCTGTGTGAGAAGAAACAAAGCGCCTTGACAAAGGAATTAGCATAGAATTTAGCATTGAAATAGCTGAGTGATTAGCTTGTGACTGGTCACAGAAATGGCTATGTTAAAGTTAAAGCATACACATCCGCAGAGGCACCCCTTGACAAAGGAATTAGCATAGAATTTAGCATTGAAATAGCTGAGTGATTAGCTTGTAACTGGTCACAGAAATAGCTATGTTAAAGTCAGAGCATACACATTCACAGAGGCACCCCTTGACAAAGGAATTAGCATAGAATTTAGCATTGAAATAGCTGAGTGATTAGCTTGTAACTGGTCACAGAAATGGCTATGTTAAAGTCAAAGCATACACATCCGCAGAGGCACCCCTTGACAAAGGAATTAGCATAGAATTTAGCATTGAAATAGCTGAGTGATTAGCTTGTAACTGGTCACAGAAATGGCTATGTTAAAGTCAAAGCATACACATCCGCAGAGGCACCCCTTGACAAAGGAATTAGCATAGAATTTAGCATTGAAATAGCTGAGTGATTAGCTTGTGACTGGTCACAGAAATGGCTATGTTGAAGTCAAGGCCTACACATCTGAGCTATTCAAAGTAACTGGGTATACACTACAATATATAATGAATACTACATAGTGAACCAATAAAAAACTAAAATATAAATTACCTCAATGTTATTTATTGGTTCACTATATAGTATTCATTATATATTGTAGTGTATACCCAGTTACTGTGAATAGCTCAGATGTGTAGGCCTTGACTTCAACATAGCCATTTCTGTGACCAGTCACAAGCTAATCACTCAGCCATTTCAATGCTAAATTATGTGCTAATTCCTTTGTCAAGGCGCTTTGTTTCCTCTCACACAGCTTAAAGGCCGCGATCTGAGCGTGTCTTTTTCACTCCAGCGCTGTCCTCCAGACAGTCTCGCCCCCTTCACCTGATGAAGGCCGCTTGTGTTGTGGCCGAAACGTCGTGAGACTATTATTGTGTTATTTTATTTTATCGATTTATTATTTTATTCTCATTCTACGTGGTGGTGACTTTACCGAAAGAACCAAAGAAAATATTTTACTTGATAAACGAGCGAGGTGGGCGGGTCTTAGCAATACGAGCAGCAGCACGTGCAGACGCTACGTGCTGCCGAGTGTGGTCACGTGATCGCAACTGATACAGGACGAGTGCTTTGATGTACGAGTGTGTCTTGGGTTTACAAAACAACGTTTTCCGGAACGCAATTATGCTCGCAATCCAAGGTTTTGCTGTAGTAGATCACGGCAATTCGATCGCATATCTTTAGCTCTTTGGGTAAAGTCACGTCGAAGGGAAACAATAAAATGATAAAATATTTATGAAACAATACAAACGAAATCAGCAGGGGACGTGACTTTTACCGAAAGAGCTAAGAATATGAATTACTGCAGTCACGAAAGCTTTAAATCAAAATTCGATCGCAGTTTTTTTTAATTCTTAATTAGATTTTTTTTTACTGTTTTTATTTTTTTATTTAAAGCTTTCGTGACTGCAGGGATTCACATTCTCTGGTTCTCTCGGTAAAGTCACCACCACGTAGAAGGGAAACAATAAAATGATAGAAAAATATAAAACAATAAAATTCTCACGACGTTTCGACTGCTGTGGTGTGAAAACCACGGCAAGAAACATTTTTTCACACCTGATGATGATCGCTTGTGTTGCGATCGAAACTTCGTGATTTGCTTTGTTTTATATTGTTTTATTACTACCCACGTGACTTTACCGAAAGAACCAAAGAGTATGGATTCCTGCAGTCACGAAAGCTTCAAATCAAGATTTAATCTCAATCCTATAATCCGATGAGCAGTGAAGCTCTTTGTTTCACAGATGCCAGGTACGGGTTGGGGGTGGGTGGGAGAAGGGGGTGGAACGGTGCGACCGGGGGTTGTTTGTATATTTTGTGTGGTGTGTGTCTGCGAGTTTGTGGGTGTCTGTGTGAGTGGTCTTGTGTGAGTCTATGGGTGTCTGAGCGAGTTTGTGGGTGTCTGTGTGAGTTTATGGGTCTCTGTGTGAGGCTTTAGTGTTCTATGCGAGTCTATGGGTCTCTGTGATAGTCTATGGGTCTCTGTGAGGCCTTGGGTCTCATTGTTAGTATGTGGGTCTCTAAGTGAGTTTATAGGTCTCTATGTGAGGCTTTAGGTCTCTGTGTAAGTCTATGGGTGTCTGTGCGAGTCTTTGGGTCTATGTGAGTCTATGGGCCTCTGTGTGAGGCTATAGTGTTCTATGTAAGTCTATGGGTCTTCGTGTGAGTATGGGCCTCTGTGAGGCTATGGGTCTCTGTGTAAGTCTATGGGTCTCTGTGAGGCTTTGGGTCTCATTGTTAGTATGTGGGTCTCTAAGTGAGTTTATAGGTCTCTATGTGAGGCTTTATAGGTCTCTATGTGAGGCTATATAGGTATCTGTGTAAGTCTATGGGTCTGTGTGAGTTTATGGGTCTCTGTGTGAGGCTTTAGTGTTCTATGCGAGTCTATGGGTCTCTGTGAGTTTATTGGTCTCTGTGTGAGGCTATAGTGTTCTATGTGAGTCTATGGGTCTCTGTGCGGTGAGTCTGTGGGTTTCTGTCTGGCGAGTCTGTGGGTCTCTGTGTGGTGTGTCTATGGGTGTCTGTGCGAGTCTGTGGGTGTCTGTGTGAGTCTATGGGTCTATGTGAGTTTATGGGCCTCTGTGAGTTTATGGGCCTCTATGTGAGGCTATAGTGTTATATGTGAGTCTATGGGTATCTGTGTTAGTCTGGGCCTCTATGAGGATATAGGTTTCTGTGTGAGGCTATCGTGTTCTATGTGAGTATGGGTCTCCGTGTTAGTCTGGGTCTCTGTGAGGCTATGGGTCTCCGTGCTAGTCTATGGGTCTCTGTGAGGCTTTGGGTCTCAATGTTAGTTTGTGGGTCTCTAAGCGAGTTTATAGGTCTCTATGTGAGTCTATAGGTCTCTGTGTAAGTCTATGGGTGTCTGTGTGAGTCTATGGGTGTCTGTGCAAGTCTTTGGGTCTATGTGAGTCTATGGGCCTCTGTGCGAGGCTATAGTGTTCTATGTAAGTCTATGGGTCTCCGTGTGAGTATGGGCCTCTGTGAGGCTATGGGTCTCTGTGTAAGTCTATGGGTCTCTGTGAGGCTTTGGGTATCTATGTTAGTATGTGGGCCTTTATGCGAGTCTATACAGTGAGGGAAAACATTATTTGATCCCCTGCTGATTTTGTATGTTTGCCCACTGACAAAGAAATGATCAGTCTGTAATTTTAATGGTAGGTTTATTTGAACAGTGAGGGACAGAATAACAACAAGAAAATCCAGAAAAACGCATGTAAAATTTTTTATAAATTGATTTGCATTTTAATGAGGGAAATAAGTATTTGACCCCCTCTCAATCAGAAAGATTTCTGGCTCCCAGGTGTCTTCTATGCAGGTAACGAGCTGAGATTAGGAGAACACTCTAAAAGGGAGTGCTCCTAATCTCAGCTTGTTACCTGTATAAA
This sequence comes from Petromyzon marinus, assembly GCF_010993605.1. NCBI lineage: Eukaryota > Metazoa > Chordata > Hyperoartia > Petromyzontiformes > Petromyzontidae > Petromyzon > Petromyzon marinus. The sequence goes on along the minus strand of NW_022638177.1, from coordinate 444,978 downwards.
AGGCACCTGTCCACAGAATTAATCAATCAGATTCCAAACTCTCCACCATGGATAAGACCAAAGAGCTCTCCAAGGATGTCAGGGACAAGATTGTAGACCTACACAAGGCTGGAATGGGCTACAAGACCATTGCCAAGCAGCTTGGTGAGAAGGTGACAACAGTTGGTGCGATTATTCGCAAATGGAAGAAACAGAAAAGAACTATCAATCTCCCTCGGCCTGGGGCTCCACGCAAGATCTCACCTCGTGGAGTTGCAATGATCATGAGAACGGTGATGAATCAGCCCAGAACTACACGGGAGGATCTTGTCAATGATCTCAAGGCAGCTGGGACCATAGTCACCAAGAAAACAATTGGTAACACACTACGCCGTGAAGGACTGAAATCCTGCAGCGCCCGCAAGGTCCCCCTGCTCAAGAAAGCACATATACATGCCCGTCTGAAGTTTGCCAATGAACATCTGAATGATTCAGAGGGCAACTGGGTGAAAGTGTTGTGGTCAGATGAGACCATAATGGAGCTCTTTGGCATCAACTAAACTCGCCGTGTTTGGAGGAGGAGTAATGCTGCCTATGACCCCAAGAACACCATCCCCACCGTCAAACATGGAGGTGGAAACATTATGCTTTGGGGGTGTTTTTCTGCTAAGGGGACAGGACAACTTCACCGCATCAAAGGGACGATGGACGGGGCCATGTACCTTCAAATCTTGGGTGAGAACCTCCTTCCCTCAGCCAGGGCATTGAAAATGGGTCGTGGATGGGTATTCCAGCATGACAATCACCCAAAACACACGGCCAAGGCAACAAAGAAGTGCCTCAAGAAGAAGCACATTAAGGTCCTGGAGTGGCCTAGCCAGTCTCCAGACCTTAATCCCATAGAAAATCTGTGGAGGGAGCTGAAGGTTCCAGTTGCCAAACGTCAGCCTCGAAACCTTAATGACTTTCAGAAGATCTGCAACGAGGAGTGGGACAAAATCCCTCCTGAGATGTGTGCAAACCTGGTGGCCAACTACAAGAAACGTCTGACCTCTGGGATTGCCAACAAGGGTTTTGCCACCAAGTACTAAGTCATGTTTTGCAGAGGAGTCAAATAATTATTTCCCTCATTAAAATGCAAATCAATTTATAACATTTTTGACATGCGTTTTTCTGGATTTATTGTTGTTATTCTGTCTCTCACTGTTCAAATAAACCTACCATTAAAATTATAGACTGATAATTTCTTTGTCAGTGGGCAAACGTACAAAATCAGCAGGGGATCAAATACTTTTTTCCCCTCACTGTAGGTCTTTATGTGAGTCTATGGGTCTCTGTGTTAGTCTATGGGTCTCTGTGTTAGTCTATGGCTCTCTGTGTAAGTCTATGGGTCTCTGTGTAACTCTATGGGTCTCTATGTGAGTCTATGTATCTAATCAAATCTTTGGGAGTATTCATAAATCACTGGCGACTGAGCTGAGAGTGTAAACTCACCTCACTTCAGAACAACCTGGTTCAACCGCAGGTCAGCATCAGCATATTTTTTTTTATCTTGCAGGGGAAATCCGATGAGCCATGAAGCTCTTTGTGTCACAGATGCCCATCAAGGGTCACGGGGTCAGAACGTCACAGCAACAACAACAAACAGTACAAACACGATCGGAGTGCAACGTTTAGGCAAGGTGAACGCATCACTTAAAAAAATACAGATAAAAGTAAACAATGATAATAGGTTTTTCCCCTCTTTCTTCTGGCAACAAAACAGCTGTGTTTAAGATTTTGATTTAAAGCTTTCGTGACTGCAGGGATTCATATTCTTGGTTTTTTCGGTAAAGTCACCACCACGTAGAAGGGAAACAATAAAATAATGAAAATATAAAACAAGAAAATTCTCACGACGTTTCGACTGCAAAACAAGCAATCAACATCAGGTGTGAAAACCACACCTGATGTTAAAACACCAAACTGAAAGCTTTTACAAGGAATCCCGTCTGCATTAACCACAATACTTGTGGTCAGAATGCAGACAAAAAACATACTCTGATTATACTTGCATTGTCCTTGAAACTGATTGGTCCACACCAGAGACAGCTTTCTTTTGAGCCTCGTCTCAAACAGAGGACAGCGCCAAAAGTTGTAAACAATTTCATTTGTCTTACCAGGTAAAGCCCATAGGGCTGTTCGTTTATGATTTTTAGGTGGCCGAAATCCATTACGAGCTCGCAGAGAGAGGGAGAGACACCCAGACCCAGGGCTCGAACCCAGGCTCTCAGTGTCTCCTACACGGCCATCGTGAACCCCCTGAGAGGGAGAGACACCCAGACCCAGGGCTTCGAACCCAGGCTCTCAGTGTCACCGACACGGCCATTGTGAACCCCCTGAGAGAGAGAGAGACACACCCAGACCCAGGGCTCGAACCCAGGCTCTCAGCTGTGCTGGTTCAGTGTCTCTGTCACGGCCATTACGAGCTCCCTGAGAGAGGGAGACACGCCCAGACCCAGGGCTCGAACCCAGGCTTCTCGGCTGTGCTGGTTCAGTGTCTCTGTCACGGCCTTTACGAGCTCGCTTAGAGAGGGAGAGACACCCAGACCCAGGGCTCGAACCCAGGCTCTCAGCTGTGCTGGTTCAGTGTCTCTGTCACGGCCATTACGAGCTCGCTGAGAGAGAGAGAGAGAGACACCCAGACCCAGGGCTCGAACCCAGGCTCTCAGTGTCACCGACACGGCCATCGTTAACCCCCTGAGAGAGAGAGACACCCAGACCCAGGGCTCGAACCCAGGCTCTCAGCTGTGCTGGTTCAGTGTCTCTGTCACGGCCATTACGAGCTCCCTGAGAGAGGGAGACACGCCCAGACCCAGGGCTCGAACCCAGGCTTCTCGGCTGTGCTGGTTCAGTGTCTCTGTCACGGCCTTTACGAGCTCGCTTAGAGAGGGAGAGACACCCAGACCCAGGGCTCGAACCCAGGCTCTCAGCTGTGCTGGTTCAGTGTCTCTGTCACAGCCATTACGAGCTCGCTGAGAGAGAGAGAGAGACACCCAGACCCAGGGCTCGAACCCAGGCTCTCAGTGTCACCGACACGGCCATCGTGAACCCCCTGAGAGAGAGAGACACACCCAGACCCAGGGCTCGAACCCAGGCTCTCAGCTGTGCTGGTTCAGTGTCTCTGACACGGCCTTTACGAGCTCGCTGAGAGAGAGAGAGACACCCAGACCCAGGGCTCGAACGCAGGCTCTCAGTGTCACCGACACGGCCATCGTGAACCCCCTGAGAGCGAGAGACACCCAGACCCAGGGCTTGAACCCAGACTCTCAGTGTCTCTGACACGGCCATCGTGAACCCCCTGAGAGAGAGAGAGAGACATCCCAGACCCAGGGCTCAAACCCAGGCTTTTCAGCTGTGCTGGTTCAGTGTCTCTGTCACGGCCTTTACGAGCTCCCTGAGAGAGAGAGACACCCAGACCCAGGGTTCGAACCCAGGCTTCTCAGCTGTGCTGGTTCAGCACGTCTGGCACAGAATCAGAATCAGAAAGGGTTTTATTCACCATGAAAGTTCACACCGACACGGAATTTACTTTGGCAGGATGGTGCATACATTCAACATATAGGAATCTAAAATCATAAATAAGTTTTAAACAAGTCTTACTATAATAATAAGGGTTAAAAGTCTAACTAACACCAAGGGGCTGAAGTATATAAAATTGAATAAATATCGAATATAAAATAGCTTTAAGATATAATTGAAAAATAAAAAAAATACAAATAGGTTAACATAATTAATATCGGCAAGGTGTCATTATGTAGATAAAATGTTAAAATCAGTGTAAGCCCTTGGCCTTGTTTAACAGGCCAGCAGCAGATGGGGAGAAACTGATCTGTAATGACTTCAACTAAACAATCTTGATTTGAAGCTTTCGTGACTGCAGGAATCCATACTCTTTGATTCTTTCGGTAAAGTCACGTAAGGCGGAAAATAAAATGAAATCGCGACGTTTCGATGGCAAAACCAAGCCAGCATTGGAACTGCTGAACCGAAACGTCGTGATTTATTTCAACTACCAGGGTAAGGGCCCCACTGAGTTGCTATGCAACTCTTTGTTCAGAAGAGAACCACCTGGTCATCACAAACGATAGCAGCTCAACCACGTGGGCTGATATAATCATGCGTATATCAGTCTTAACGCGCAGAGCGCCATAGAGACCCACGGAGACCCATAGAGACACACAGAGATCCACAGAGACACACAGACCCATAGAGACATATAGAGACCCATAGAGACCCACAGACAAAGATCCATAGAGACACACAGAGATCCACAGAGACGCACAGACAGAGACCCATAGAGACCCATATAGATCCACAGACCCATAGAGACCCATAGAGACCCATAGAGATCCACAGAGACCCACAGACAGAGCCATAGAGACACACAGAGATCCACAGAGACGCACAGACAAAGACCCATAGAGACCCATAGAGATCCACAGACACATAGAGACATATAGAGACCCATAGAGACTCACAGAGACACACAGACAGAGACCCACATAGACACACAGACATATAGACCCACAGACCCGTGGAGACCCACAGAGACACACATACCCACAGAGACCCATAGAGACCCACAGACACATAGAGACCCACAGACCAGTGGAGACCCACAGGGACACAGACCCATAGAGACCCATAGAGACCCATAGACCCCCATAGACCCATAGAGATCCACAGATACCCATAGACCTACAGAGACCCACAGAGACTCACAGACCCATAGAGACCCATAGACCCATAGAGATCCACAGATACCCATAGACCCACAGAGACCCACAGATACCCACAGAGACACACAGACCCATAGAGACCCATATAGACCCACAGATCCACAGAGATCCACAGATACCCATAGACCCACAGAGACAGACAGATACCCACAGAGACACACAGACCCATAGAGACCCATAGAGACCCATAGAGATCCACAGATTCCCATAGACCCACAGAGACACACAGACACAGAGACCCATAGAGATGGAGACCCACAGACAACTAAAACCAAACTAGTGTTTGTTTTTATTGTTACCAGGTGTAAGGGCCCCACAGCTCAACGAAGTGGGCTTATCACCATCATCACGTGGAAATTACAGATGCATAGAGACCCATAGAGATACATAATACCCATAGAGACCCATAGAGATACATGGTAGACCCATAGATACCCATAGAGATATACAGACCCATAGAGACCCATTGAGTTATATAGAGACCCATAGAGATACATAGTAGACCCATAGAGACCCATTGAGTTATATAGAAACCCGTAGAAATACATGGTAGATCCATGGAGACCCATAGAGATACACAGACCCATAGAGACCCATTGAGGTATATAGAGACACATAGAGATACACGGTAGACCCATAGAGACCCATTGAGTTATGTCGAGACCCATAGAGATACATGGTAGACCCATAAGAGACCCATTGAGTTATATAGAGACCCATAGAGATACACAATAGACCCATAGAGACCCATAGAGACCCATTGAGTTATGTCGAGACCCATAGAGATACATGGTAGACCCATAAGAGACCCTTAGTTACATAGAGACCCATAGAGATACACGGCGGATCCCAGAGACTAAACGTAAAACCAAAAATATTTTACGTCATCAAGTTAAGAGCCTCCGCCGAGCTGCTGTGTTGTGGCTCTTCTTTCAGAAGCGACCTGGCCATCAAAAAATGAGTGGAAATTTATCGCAGCAGCCAAATAAATCTGAACGCGTGGTGACGTTGATTGTAAATGTGGAAGGGAAAGCCCGGAGGGCCCGGGGACAAATCAATGGGATCACCACGGCAAGAGTGAGAGAGACGCTCACTCCAAATGTACAGCAGCAGCAGCAGGCATCGGGGTGGGGATCGGAACCCACGACCTCCTGGATACCAGGTGATGTAGTTAACATCATCTCCTAGCCACCATGATGATGATGATGAGAGACGCTAACTCCAAATGTACAGCAGCAGCAGGCATCGGGGTCGGGATCGGAACCCACGACCTCCTGGATACCAGGTGATGTAGTTAACATCATCTCCTAGCCACCATGATGATGATGATAGACACGCAAACTCCAAATATGCAGCAGCAGCAGGCATCGGGGTTGGGATCGGAACACACGACCTCCTGGATACCAGGTGATGTAGTTAACATCATCTCCTAGCCACCATGATGATGATGAGAGACACGCAAACTCCAAATGTACAGCAGCAGCAGGCATCGGGGTTGGGATCGGAACACACGACCTCCTGGATACCAGGTGATGTAGTTAACATCATCTCCTAGCCACCATGATGATGATGATGAGAGAGAGAGAGGAGGGACGCATAATTCAAATATACATCAGCAGGCGTCGTCAGGGTCAGGATCGAACCCACGACCTCCTGGATACCAGGCGAGGTAGTTAACATCTCCTAGCCACTGTGATGATGATGATGATGAGGGAGAAAGACACCCAGACCCAGGGCTCGAGCCCAGGTTGAAAACTCGTCCCTTTGCGGACTCACCGACCCTCTTCCAGAAGCCATCGTTGTTTTAAATCTGCCTTTACCCCGGCAATAAGTAATTCATTTCTCTCGAGTCCACTTTGCGACTTTGACTCGGCCCTGGATTTTTATTGAACAGTTTTAAGGCCCTCTTTTTGTGCGAGCGGTAAAAGGTTTTTTTTTACGGTTTAAAAGTGTCCCGTGATTTTAACCGGGGAGTCCCGAGTGACAGTTTACTTCCTCCCCAACCACTCGCACAGAGCCATAGACTCACTCACACAGAGAGCCATAGACTCACTCACACAGAGAGCCATAGACTCACTCACATAGAGAGCCACAGACTCACTCACACAGAGAGCCATAGACTCACACAGAGCCATAGACTCACTCACACAGAGAGCCATAGACTCACACAGAGCCATAGACTCACTCACACAGAGAGCCATAGACTCACACAGAGAGCCGTAGACTCACACAGAGCCATAGACTCACACAGCCATAGACTCACTCACACAGAGCCGTAGACTCACACAGAGAGCCATAGACTCACACAGAGCCATAGACTCACTCACACAGAGAGCCATAGACTCACACAGAGCCATAGACTCACTCACACAGAGAGTCATAGACTCACACAGAGCCATAGACTCACTCACACAGAGAGCCATAGACTCACACACAGCCATAGACTCGCACAGCCATAGACTCACTCACACAGAGAGCCATAGACTCACTCACACAGAGAGCCATAGACTCACACAGAGCCATAGACTCACTCACACAGAGAGCCATAGACTCGCACAGAGCCGTAGACTCACTCACACAGAGAGCCATAGACTCACTCACACAGAGAGCCATAGACTCACACAGAGCGCCATAGACTCACACAGAGCCGTAGACTCACTCACACAGAGACCCATAGACTCACACAGAGAGCCATAGACTCACACAGAGCCATAGACTCACACAGAGCCATAGACTCACTCACACAGAGAGCCGTAGACTCACACAGAGCCATAGACTCACACAGAGAGCCATAGACTCACACAGAGCCATAGACTCACTCACACAGAGAGCCATAGACTCACACAGAGAGCCGTAGACTCACACAGAGCCATAGACTCACTCACACAGAGAGCCATAGACTCACACAGAGCCATAGACTGACTCACAGAGAGCCATAGACTCACACAGAGCCATAGACTCACTCACACAGAGAGCCATAGACTCACACACAGCCATAGACTCACTCACACAGAGAGCCATAGACTCACACAGCCGTAGACTCACACAGAGAGCCGTAGGCTCACACAGAGACCCATAGACTCACTCACACAGAGACCCATAGACTCACTCACACAGAGATCCATAGACTCACTCACACAGACACCCACAGACTCACTCACACAGAGAGCCATAGACTCACTCACACAGAGACCCACAGACTCACTCACACAGAGAGCCATAGACTCACTCACAGAGACCCATAGACTCACTCACACAGAGACCCATAGACTCACCACACAGAGACCCATAGACTCACCACACAGAGACCCATAGACTCACACAGAGAGCCGTAGACTCACTCGCACTGTGCCATAGATTCACTCACACAGAGACCCATAGACTCACACAGAGAGCCATAGACTCACTCACACAGAGACCCATAGACTCACTCACACAGAGACCCATAGACTCACTCACAGAGAGCCATAGACTCACACAGAGCCATAGACTCACTCACACAGAGAGCCATAGACTCACACAGAGCCATAGACTCACACAGAGAGCCATAGACTCACACAGAGACCCATAGACTCACCATGCAGAGACCGAGTAGACTCATCACAGAGACCCGTAAACTCACACAGAGACCCGTAGACTCGCACAGACCCATGGACTCATCACACAGATACCCGTAGACTCATTACACAGAGACCCATAGACTCATCACACAGAGACCCGTAGACTCGCACAGACCCATGGACTCATCACACAGAGACCCCTAGACTCATTACACAGAGACCCATAGACTCATTACACAGAGACCCAGAGACTCATCACACAGAGACCTGTAGACTCACTCACACAGACCGATGGACTAGCGTACCGAGCCATAGACTCACACGGAGACCCATAGACTCATCACACAGAGAGACCTATGGACTAGCGTACCAAGACATAGACTCACAGGGAGTTAAGATTTAACCAGGTTATCATGCAGTGAGTTCATGGTCTTGCATAGAGATTCAATCACGTGCACGCAGATGCATGTAACCTCATATAGAGACCCATAGACTCAGGCTGTTGGTATAGAGTGAGTGTTCGTATATATAACTGTTAGTATATGAGTGTGTGTTCATATATAATTGTGTTAGTGTAATGAGACGACTTACGAGACAACATTTGTAGAGGGTTTCTTATTTATTTCTTAATAATTGTAAGGACAGGTTCACAGAATAACGTAAGCGCCGAGTTACTTATAGCTTCGCAACCCATACGGTGACGTACAGCTGACTAATTTAGTGCATGACTATGAGTAGGTGTGTAAGTATATGATTGAGTATTAGTAAGTATATGAGTGACTTATGGTATATAATTTAGTGCATGACTATGAGTGGTTGTGTAAGTATATGATTGAGTGTATTAGTAAGTATGTGAGTGACTGTTATAGTATATAATTTAGTGCATGACTGTGAGTGGGTGTTTAAGTATATGATTGAGTGTATTAGTAAGTATATGAGTGACTATTATAGTATATAATTTAGTGCATGACTATGAGTGGGTGTGTAAGTATATGATTGAGTGTATTAGTAAGTATATGAGTGACTATTATAGTATATAATTTAGTGCATGACTATGAGTGGGTGTGTAAGTATATGATTGAGTGTATTAGTAAGTATATGAGTATTTATATGAGTGAGTGTTAGTCTATTATTGTATTATTCTATGACTGTGTTCGTCTGAGTGAATATATTAGTAAGTATACGAGTTGGTGTATTAATACATTGGTATGTTAGTATAGGAGCGAGTTTATATATGAATGAGTGTATTAGTATATTGGTAAGTATGTTAGTATATGTAGTGAGTGTATTAGTATATTAGTAAGTGTGTTAGTATATGAATGAGTGTATTAGTATATTGGTAAGTATGTTAGTATATGTAGTGAGTGTGTATTAGTATATTGGTAAGTGTGTTAGTATATGACCGAGTTTATATATGAATGAGTATATTAGTATATTGGTAAGTGTGTTAGTATATTGGTAAGCGTGTTAGTATATTGGTAAGTGTGTTAGTATATGTAGTGAGTGTATTAGTATATTAGTAAGTGTATTAGTATATTAGTAAGTGTATTGTATATGTAGTGAGTGTATTAGTATATTAGTAAGTGTGTTAGTATATGGATGAGTGTATTAGTATATTAGTGTGTTAGTAGATTAGTAAGTGTATTAGTATAGTAGTAAGTGTGTTAGTATATGAATGAGTGTGTTAGTATAGTAGTAAGTGTGTTAGTATATTAGTAAGTGTGTTAGTATATGAATGAGTGTTAGTATATTAGTAAGTGTATTAGTATAGTAGTAAGTGTCTTAGAATATTAATAAGTGTGTTAGTATATTAGGAAGTGTGTTAGTATATGAATGAGTGTGTTAGTATATTAGTAAGTGTGTTAGTATATGAATGAGTGTATTAGTATATTAGTAAGTGTGTTAGTATATGAATGAGTGTGTTAGTATATTAGTAAGTGTGTTAGTGTATGAATGAGTGTGTTAGTATATTAGTAAATGTATTAGTATATGTAGTGAGTGTATTAGTATATTAGTAAGTGTGTTAGTATATGAATGAGTGTGTTAGTATATTAGTAAGTGTATTAGTATATTAGTAAGTGTTAGTATATGAATGAGTGTGTTAGTATATTAGTAAGTGTATTAGTATAGTAGTAAGTGTGTTAGTATAGTAGTAAGTGTGTTAGTATATTAGTAAGTGTGTTACTATATGAATGAGTGTGTTAGTATATTAGTAAGTGTGTTAGTATATGAATGAGTGTGTTAGTGTATTAGTAAGTGTGTTAGTATATGAATGAGTGTGTTAGTATATTAGTAAGTGTGTTAGTATATGTAGTGAGTGTATTAGTATATTAGTAAGTATATTAGTATAGTAGTAAGTGTGTTAGTGTAGTAGTAAGTGTGTTAGTATATGAATGAGTGTGTTAGTATATTAGTAAGTGTGTTAGTATATGAATGAGTGTGTTAGTATATTAGTAAGTGTGTTAGTATATGAATGAGTGTGTTAGTATATTAGTAAGTGTGTTAGTATATTAGTAAGTGTGTTACTATATGAATGAGTGTGTTAGTATATTAGTAAGTGTGTTAGTATATGAATGAGTGTGTTAGTATATTAGTAAGTGTATTAGTATATTAGTAAGTGTGTTAGTATATGAATGAGTGTGTTAGTATATTAGTAAGTGTGTTAGTATATGAATGAGTGTGTTAGTATATTAGTAAGTGTGTTAGTATATGAATGAGTGTGTTAGTATATTAGTAAGTGTATTAGTATATTAGTAAGTATGTTAGTATATGAATGAGTGTGTTAGTATATTAGTAAGTGTGTTAGTATATGAATGAGTGTGTTAGTATATTAGTAAGTGTGTTAGTATATTAGTAAGTGTGTTAGTATATGAATGAGTGTGTTAGTATATTAGTAAGTGTGTTAGTATATGAATGAGTGTGTTAGTATATTAGTAAGTGTGTTAGTATATTAGTAAGTGTGTTAGTATATGAATGAGTGTGTTAGTATATTAGTAAGTGTATTAGTATATTAGTAAGTGTGTTAGTATATGAATGAGTGTGTTAGTATATTAGTAAGTGTGTTAGTATATGAATGAGTGTGTTAGTATATTAGTAAGTGTGTTAGTATATGAATGAGTGTGTTAGTATATTAGTAAGTGTGTTAGTATATGAATGAGTGTGTTAGTATATTAGTAAGTGTGTTAGTATATGAATGAGTGTGTTAGTATATTAGTAAGTGTGTTACTATATGAATGAGTGTGTTAGTATATTAGTAAGTGTGTTACTATATGAATGAGTGTGTTAGTATATTAGTAAGTGTATTAGTATAGTAGTAAGTGTGTTAGTATAGTAGTAAGTGTGTTAGTATATTAGTAAGTGTGTTAGTATATGAATGAGTGTGTTAGTATATTAGTAAGTGTGTTAGTATAGTAGTAAGTGTGTTAGTATATTAGTAAGTGTGTTAGTATATGAATGAGTGTGTTAGTATATTAGTAAGTGTGTTAGTATATTAGTAAGTGTGTTAGTATATTAGTAAGTGTGTTAGTATATGAATGAGTGTATTAGTATATTATTAAGTGTGTTAGTATATGAATGAGTGTGTTAGTATATTAGTAAGTGTATTAGTATATTAGTAAGTGTGTTAGTATATGAATGAGTGTGTTAGTATATTAGTAAGTGTGTTAGTGTATGAATGAGTGTGTTAGTATAGTAGTAAGTGTGTTAGTATATGAATGAGTGTGTTAGTATATTAGTAAGTGTGTTAGTATATGAATGAGTGTGTTAGTATATTAGTAAGTGTGTTAGTGTATGAATGAGTGTGTTAGTATATTAGTAAGTGTGTTAGTATATGAATGAGTGTGTTAGTATATTAGTGTGTTAGTATATGAATGAGTGTGTTAGTATATTAGTAAGTGTGTTAGTATATGAATGAGTGTGTTAGTATATTAGTAAGTGTGTTAGTATATGAATGAGTGTGTTAGTATATTAGTAAGTGTGTTAGTATATGAATGAGTGTGTTAGTATATTAGTAAGTGTGTTAGTATATGAATGAGTGTGTTAGTATATTAGTAAGTGTGTTAGTATATGAATGAGTGTGTTAGTATATTAGTAAGTGTGTTAGTATATGAATGAGTGTGTTAGTATATTAGTAAGTGTGTTAGTATATGAATGAGTGTGTTAGTATATTAGTAAGTGTGTTACTATATGAATGAGTGTGTTAGTATATTAGTAAGTGTGTTAGTGTATGTAGTGAGTGCGTTGCCATATGCCGTGAGTTTAGGGGTGATTCCAGACCGTGCCAGCTGCGTTGTACGTGGGAAAAAAAAATCAATCCCTGAACGGGGAGCGGGTTTTCCTTAACTGCTCATTAAGTCGCCCCCAATTAGTAGCACCACTAATTGACCCTAATCACACGGGGTGGGGGGTAGTGGGGGGGGTTTAACCCATCAGCAGCAGGAACAACAGCAGGGCGATTGAGACACTGGGTGAAAGAGGGTGAGATGGGGGGAGAGAGATGGTGAGAGAGAGAGAGCGAGATGAGAGATGGTGAGTGAGAGAGAGAGATGGTGAGTGTGAGAGAGCGAGAGAGATGGGGTGAGAGAGAGAGAGATGGGGTGAGAGAGATGGTGAGTGAGAGGGATGGTGAGTGAGAGAGAGATGGTGAGAGAAAGATGGTGAGAGAGAGATGGTGAGAGAGATGGCGAGATGGTGAGAGAGGGAGAGAGAGATGGGGAGAGTGATGGTGAGAGAGATGGTGAGAGAGATGGTGAGTGAGAGAGATGGTGAGTGAGAGAGAGATGGTGAGTGTGAGAGAGCGAGAGAGATGGGGTGAGAGAGAGAGATGGGGTGAGAGAGATGGTGAGTGAGAGAGATATGGTGAGAGAGAGAGAGAGATGGTGAGTGAGAGAGATGGTGAGTAAGAGAGATGGTGAGCGAGAGAGATGGTGAGTGAGCGAGATAGATGGTGAGTGAGCGAGAGAGATGGTGAGTGAGCGAGAGAGATGGTGAGTGAGCGAGAGAGATGGTGAGTGAGCGGGAGAGATGGTGAGTGAGAGAGAGAGATGGTGAGTGAGAGAGAGAGATGGTGAGTGAGAGAGATGGTGAGTGAGAGAGAGAGATGGTGAGTGAGCGAGAGAGATGGTGAGTGAGAAAGAGAGATGGTGAGTGAGAGAGATGGTGAGTGAGTGAGAGAGATGGTGAGTGAGCGGGAGAGATGGTGAGTGAGAGAGAGAGATGGTGAGTGAGAGAGATAGATGGTGAGTGAGAGAGATGGTGAGTGAGAGAGAGAGATGGTGAGTGAGCGAGAGAGATGGTGAGTGAGAAAGAGAGATGGTGAGTGAGACAGATGGTGAGTGAGTGAGAGAGATGGTGAGTGAGCGAGAGAGATAGTGAGTGAGAGAGATGGTGAGTAAGAGAGATGGTGAGTGAGAGAGATGGTGAGTGAGAGAAAGAGAGATGGTGAGTGAGAGAGAGAGATGGTGAGTGAGTGAGAGAGATGGTGAGTGAGAGAAAGAGAGATGGTGAGTGAGCGAAAGAGAGATGGTGAGTGAGCGAGAGAGATGGTGAGTGAGCGAGAGAGATGGTGAGTGAGTGAGAGAGCTGGTGAGTGAGTGAGAGAGATGGTGAGTGAGTGAGAGAGATGGTGAGTGAGTGAGAGAGCTGGTGAGTGAGTGAGAGATGGTGAGTGAGAGAAGAGAGATGGTGAGAGAGGGAGAGATGGTGAGTGAGCGAGAGAGACGGTGAGTGAGCGAGAGAGCTGGTGAGTGAGCGAGAGAGATGGTGAGTGAGTGAGAGAGCTGGTGAGTGAGTGAGAGAGATGGTGAGTGAGAGAGAAAGATGGTGAGTGAGAGAGAGAGATGGTGAGTGAGAGAAAGAGTGTGGGGAGCGGTGGTGTAGTGGTTAGCGCTACGCTGCGCTATGAACCTGGTGACCCGAGTTGGATTCCCTCTCACGGCCAACACCCGTCCTGGGCCTCCCCTAGAACGACTCAGCCTGAAATGAGTACCTGGTGCGGTGTGTGAACAGCGTCACTGGGGAGACAAAGGCGGTCGGGCGTGGTGCTGGCCACCCACCCCCTCGTGTGCCGTGCCGGTAGCCTTTATAGGCGCTCACTAACAGCACTTGCCCCTGCAGTCTGCTAGAGGCTACACGGGGGGTCTTTGTGTGGTGTGTGTAGTGTGGTGTTTGTGTGGTGTAGTGTGTGTGTGTGTTGTGTGTGGTGTATGTGTGTAGTGTGTGGTGTGGTTTGTGTGTGGTGCTGTGGTGTGTGGTGTGTGTAGTGTGTGGTGTGGTGTGTGGGTGTTGTGTGTGGGTGTTGTGTGTGGGTGTTGTGTGTGGTGTATGTGTGTAGTGTGTGGTGTGTGGGTGTGGTGTGTGCGTGTGGTGTGTGTTGTGTGTGGTGTATGTGTGTAGTGTGTGGTGTGGTTTGTGTGTGGTGTGTGTGTGGTGTGTGTGTGTGGTGTGTGTGTGTGGTGAGTGTGGTGTGTGTGGTGTGTGTGTGGTGTGTGTGTGTGTGTGTAGTGTATGTGTGTAGGGTGTGTGTGTGGTGTGTGTGGTGTGGTGTGTGGTGTATGTGTGTGTGTGGTGTGTGTGTGGTATGTGGTGTGGTGTGTGTGTGGTGTGGTGTGTAGTGTGGTGTGGTGTGTAGTGTGGTGTGTTGTGTAGTGTGTGGCCGTGTGTAAGAGTTGGGGGGGGGGTGTGTGTAGTGTGTGGTGTGTGTGTGTAGTGTGGTGTGTGGTGTATGTGTGTGTGGTGTGTGTGGTGTGTGTGGTGAGTGTGGTGTGTGTGTGTGTGGGGTGTGGTGTTTGTGTGTGGTGAGTGTGGTGTGTGTAGTGTGTGGTGTAGTGTGGTGTGTAGTGTGGTGTGTGGTGTGTAGTGTGGTGTGTGTGTGGTGTGGTGTGTGTGTGGTGTGTGTATGTAGTGTGGTGTGTGGTGTGTAGTGTGTGGCCGTGTGTAAGAGTTGGGGGGGGGGGGGGTGTGTAGTGTGTGGTGTGGTGTGTGTAGTGTGGTGTGTGGTGTATGTGTGTGTGGTGTATGTGTGTGTGGTGTGTGTGGTGAGTGTGGTGTGTGTGTGTGTGGGGTGTGGTGTTTGTGTGTGGTGAGTGTGGTGTGTGTAGTGTGTGGTGTAGTGTGGTGTGTGGTGTGGTGTGTAGTGTGGTGTATGTGTGTGTGGTGTGTGGTGTGTAGTGTGTGGCCGTGTGTAAGAGTTGGGGGGGGGTGTGTGTAGTGTGTGGTGTGTGTGTGTGCAGTGTGGTGCGTGGTGTATGTGTGTGTGGTGTATGTGTGTGTGTGGTGTGTGTGTGGTATGTGGTGTGGTGTGTGTGTGGTGTGGTGTGTAGTGTGTGTGTGGTGTGTGGTGTGTGTATGTAGTGTGGTGTGTGGTGTGTAGTGTGTGGCCGTGTGTAAGAGTTGGGGGGTGTGTGTAGTGTGTGGTGTGTGTGTGTGTAGTGTGGTGTGTGGTGTATGTGTGTGTGGTGTATGTGTGTGTGTTGTGTGGCCGTGTGTGTGGTGTGTGTGTGTGTGGGGTGTGGTGTTTGTGTGTGGTGAGTGTGGTGTGTGTAGTGTGTGGTGTAGTGTGGTGTGTGGTGTGTAGTGTGGTGTGTGTGTGGTGTGGTGTGTGTATGTAGTGTGGTGTGTGGTGTGTAGTGTGTGGCCGTGTGTAAGAGTTGGGGGGGGGTGTGTGTAGTGTGTGGTGTGTGTGTGTGTGTAGTGTGGTGTGTGTGTGTGTGTAGTGTGGTGTGTGGTGTATGTGTGTGTGGTGTATGTGTGTGTGGTGTATGTGTGTGTGGTGTGTGTGGTGAGTGTGGTGTGTGTGTGTGTGGGGTGGTGTGTGGTGTATGTGTGTGTGGTGTATGTGTGTGGTGTGTAGTGTGTGGCCGTGTGTAAGAGTTGGGGGGTGTGTGTGTAGTGTGTGTGTGGTGTGTGGTGTATGTGTGTGTGGTGTTTGTGTGTGTGGTGTGTGTTGTGTGGCCGTGTGTAAGAGTTGGGGGGGGGGTGTGTGTAGTGTGTGGTGTGTGTGTGGTGTGTGTGTGGTGTGTGGTGTATGTGTGTGTGGTGTGTGTGTGTGTGGTGTATGTGTGTGTGGTGTATGTGTGTGTGTAGTGTGTGGCCGTGTGTAAGAGTTGGGGGGTGTGTGTGTAGTGTGTGGTGTGTGTGTGTGTGTAGTGTGGTGTGTGGTGTATGTGTGTGTGGTGTATGTGTGTGGGGTGTGTTGTGTGGCCGTGTGTAAGAGTTGGGGGGTGTCTGTGTTGTAGTGTGTGGTGTGTGTGTGTGTAGTGTGGTGTGTGGTGTATGTGTGTGTGGTGTATGTGTGTGTGTTGTGTGGCCGTGTGTAAGAGTTGGGGGGGGGGTGTGTAGTGTGTGTGTGTGTGTAGTGTGGTGTGTGGTGTATGTGTGTGTGGTGTATGTGTGTGGTGTGTGTGTGGTGTGTGGTGTGTGTGTGTGTGGTGTGTGTGGTGAGTGTGGTGTGTGTGTGTGTGGGGTGTGGTGTTTGTGTGTGGTGAGTGTGGTGTGTGTAGTGTGTGGTGTAGTGTGGTGTGTGGTGTGGTGTGTAGTGTGGTGTATGTGTGTGTGGTGTGTGGTGTGTAGTGTGTGGCCGTGTGTAAGAGTTGGGGGGGGGGTGTGTGTAGTGTGTGGTGTGTGTGTGTGCAGTGTGGTGCGTGGTGTATGTGTGTGTGGTGTATGTGTGTGTGTGGTGTGTGTGTGGTATGTGGTGTGGTGTGTGTGTGGTGTGGTGTGTAGTGTGGTGTGTGGTGTGTAGTGTGTGTGTGGTGTGTGGTGTGTGTATGTAGTGTGGTGTGTGGTGTGTAGTGTGTGGCCGTGTGTAAGAGTTGGGGGGTGTGTGTAGTGTGTGGTGTGTGTGTGTGTAGTGTGGTGTGTGGTGTATGTGTGTGTGGTGTATGTGTGTGTGTTGTGTGGCCGTGTGTGTGGTGTGTGTGTGTGTGGGGTGTGGTGTTTGTGTGTGGTGAGTGTGGTGTGTGTAGTGTGTGGTGTAGTGTGGTGTGTGGTGTGTAGTGTGGTGTGTGTGTGGTGTGGTGTGTGTATGTAGTGTGGTGTGTGGTGTGTAGTGTGTGGCCGTGTGTAAGAGTTGGGGGGGGGGTGTTTGTAGTGTGTGGTGTGTGTGTGTGTGTAGTGTGGTGTGTGGTGTATGTGTGTGTGGTGTATGTGTGTGTGGTGTATGTGTGTGTGGTGTGTGTGGTGAGTGTGGTGTGTGTGTGTGTGGGGTGGTGTGTGGTGTATGTGTGTGTGGTGTATGTGTGTGGTGTGTAGTGTGTGGCCGTGTGTAAGAGTTGGGGGGTGTGTGTGTAGTGTGTGTGTGGTGTGTGGTGTATGTGTGTGTGGTGTATGTGTGTGTGGTGTGTGTTGTGTGGCCGTGTGTAAGAGTTGGGGGGGGGGTGTGTGTAGTGTGTGGTGTGTGTGTGGTGTGTGTGTGGTGTGTGGTGTATGTGTGTGTGGTGTGTGTGTGTGTGGTGTATGTGTGTGTGGTGTATGTGTGTGTGTAGTGTGTGGCCGTGTGTAAGAGTTGGGGGGTGTGTGTGTAGTGTGTGGTGTGTGTGTGTGTGTAGTGTGGTGTGTGGTGTATGTGTGTGTGGTGTATGTGTGTGGTGTGTGTTGTGTGGCCGTGTGTAAGAGTTGGGGGGTGTCTGTGTTGTAGTGTGTGGTGTGTGTGTGTGTGTAGTGTGGTGTGTGGTGTATGTGTGTGTGGTGTATGTGTGTGTGTAGTGTGTGGCCGTGTGTAAGAGTTGGGGGGTGTGTGTGTAGTGTGTGGTGTGTGTAGTGTGGTGTGTGGTGTATGTGTGTGTGGTGTATGTGTGTGTGGTGAGTGTGGTGTGTGTGTAGTGTGTGGCCGTGTGTAAGAGTTGGGGGGGGGTGTGTGTAGTGTGTGGTGTGTGTGTGTGTGTAGTGTGGTGTGTGGTGTATGTGTGTGTGTGTTGTGTGGCCGTGTGTAAGAGTTGGGGGGTGTGTGTTGTAGTGTGTGGTGTATGTGTGTGTGGTGTGTGTTGTGTGGCCGTGTGTAAGAGTTGGGGGGGTGTGTGTGTTGTAGTGTGTGGTGTGTGTGTGGTGTGTGGTGTATGTGTGTGTGGTGTATGTGTGTGTGGTGTATGTGTGTGTGGTGTATGTGTGTGTGGTGTATGTGTGTGTGTAGTGTGTGTAGTGTGTGGTGTAGTGTGGTGTGTGTGTGGTGTGTGGTGTATGTGTGTGTGGTGTATGTGGTGAGTGTGGTGTATGTGTGTGTGGTGTATGTGTGTGTGTTGTGTGGCCGTGTGTAAGAGTTGGGGGGGTGTGTGTGTTGTAGTGTGTGGTGTGTGTGTGTGTAGTGTGGTGTGTGTGTGGTGTGTGTGTGGTGTGTGGTGTATGTGTGTGTGGTGTATGTGTGTGTGTGTTGTGTGGCCGTGTGTAAGAGTTGGGGGGTGTGTGTGTTGTAGTGTGTGGTGTGTGTGTGTGTAGTGTGGTGTGTGTGTGGTGTGTGTGTGGTGTGTGGTGTATGTGTGTGTGGTGTATGTGTGTGTGGTGTATGTGTATGTGTGTGTGTTGTGTGGCCGTGTGTAAGAGTTGGGGGGTGTGTGTGTTGTAGTGTGTGGTGTATGTGTGTGTGTGTGTAGTGTGTGGCCGTGTGTAAGAGTTGGGGGGGGGTGTGGTGTATGTGTGTGTGGTGTATGTGTGTGTGGTGTGTGTGGTGAGTGTGGTGTGGTGTGTGTGTGGTGTATGTGTGTGTGGTGTGTGTAGTGTGTGGCCGTGTGTAAGAGTTGGGGGGGGGTGTGTGTTGTAGTGTGTGGTGTGTGTGTGTGGTGTATGTGTGTGTGGTGTATGTGTGTGTGGTGTATGTGTGTAGTGTGGTGTGTGTGTGGTGTGTGGTGTATGTGTGTGTGGTGTATGTGTGTGTGGTGTATGTGTGTGTGTGTAGTGTGTGGCCGTGTGTAAGAGTTGGGGTGTGTGTGTTGTAGTGTGTGGTGTGTGTGTGTAGTGTGGTGTGTGGTGTATGTTGTGTGGCCGTGTGTAAGAGTTGGGGTGTGTGTGTTGTAGTGGGGTCGTGACCTTGGGAGTGTTGAGGCGTCTTCTGCTCCAGAGGGAACAGATTGGGAGGCGCGGCAAACGCGCTGACCCCGCTACACCACCGCTCCCCACACACAGACAAAGGTCCCCCGTGTAGCCTCTAGCAGGCTGTAGGGGCAAGTGCTATTAGTAGTAGCGAGTAGCAGCAGCAGCGTCTATGAAGGTAGACACAGACAAAGGTCCCCCGTGTAGCCTCTAGCAGGCTGTAGGGGCAAGTGTTGTTAGTAGCGAGTAGCAGTGTCTATGAAGGTAGACACAGACAAAGGTCCCCCGTGTAGCCTCTAGCAGGGCTGTAGGGCCAAGTGCTGTTAGTAGCAGCAGCGTCTATGAAGGTAGACACAGACAAAGGTCCCCCGTGTAGCCTCTAGCAGGCTGTAGGGGCAAGTGCTGTTGGTAGCAGCAGTGTCTATGAAGGTAGACACAGACAAAGGTCCCCCGTGTAGCCTCTAGCAAGGCTGTAGGGCCAAGTGCTGTTAATGGTAGCGAGTATTAGCGTCTATGAAGGTAGACACAGACAAAGGTCCCCCGTGTAGCCTCTAGCGGGCTGTAGGGGCAAGTGCTGTTAGTAGCGAGTAGTAGCAGCAGCGTCTATGAAGGTAGACACAGACAGAGGTCCCCCGTGTAGCCTCTAGCAGGCTGTAGGGGCAAGTGCTGTTAGTAGCGAGTAGCAGCAGCAGTGTCTATGAAGGTAGACACAGACAAAGGTCCCCCGTGTAGCCTCTAGCAGGCTGTAGGGGCAAGTGCTGTTAGTAGCAGCAGCAGCGTCTATGAAGGTAGACACAGACAAAGGTCCCCCGTATAGCCTGTAGCAGGCTGTAGGGGCAAGTGCTGTTAGTAGTAGCGAGTAGTAGCAGCAGCAGCGTCTATGAAGGTAGACACAGACAAAGGTCCCCCGTGTAGCCTCTAGCAGGCTGTAGGGGCAAGTGCTGTTAGTAGCAGCAGCGTCTATGAAGGTAGACACAGACAAAGGTCCCCCGTGTAGCCTCTAGCAGGCTGTAGGGGCAAGTGCTGTTAGTAGCGAGTAGCAGCAGCAGCGCCTATGAAGGTAGACACAGACAAATGTCCCCCGTGTAGCCTCTAGCAGGCTGTAGGGGCAAGTGCTGTTAGTAGCGAGTAGCAGCAGCAGCGTCTATGAAGGTAGACACAGACAAAGGTCCCCCGTGTAGCCTCTAGCAGGCTGTAGGGGCAAGTGCTGTTAGTAGCAGCAGCGTCTATGAAGGTAGACACAGACAAAGGTCCCCAGTGTAGCCTCTAGCAGGCTGTAGGGGCAAGTGCTGTTAGTAGCGAGTAGCAGCAGCGGTGTCTATGAAGGTAGACACAGACAAAGGTCCCCCGTGTAGCCTCTAGCAGGCTGTAGGGGCAAGTGCTGTTAGTAGCAGCAGCGTCTATGAAGGTAGACACAGACAAAGGTCCCCCGTGTAGCCTCTAGCAGGCTGTAGGGGCAAGTGCTGTTAGCAGCAGCAGCGTCTATGAAGGTAGACACAGACAAAGGTCCCCCGTGTAGCCTCTAGCAGGCTGTAGGGGCAAGTGCTGTTAGCAGCAGCAGCGTCTATGAAGGCTATCGGCACTGTGGCACACACAGAGGGGGTGGGTAGCCAGCAGCACGCCCGCCCGGCCGCCTTTGTCTCTCCCCCAGTGCTAGCGATGTTCACCACTACACTACACCGATACTACACCAGGTACTCATTTGAGGCCGAGTCGACCTAGGGGAGGCCCAGGACCGGTTCCGATGACGGCTATCGCACAGGCACATTCTGTGTTGCGTTCAGCCACCGTGGTATTGTGTTGATGGGCGGCTGTTGTGCTGTTTTGTTGTGTGGCTGTGTTGTGTGGCTGTGTTGTGGCTGTGTTGTGTGGCTGTGTTGTGTGGCTGTGTTGTGGTTGTGTAGTGGTTGTGTAGTGGTTGTGTTGCTGTGTGTGGTGGTTGTGTTGTGTAGTGGCTGTGTTGTGGTTGTGTGGTGGTTGTGTAGTGGTTGTGTAGTGGTTGTGTTGTGTGGCTGTGTTGTGTTGTTGTGTAGTGGTTGTGTTGCTGTGTGTGGTGGTTGTGTTGTGTAGTGGCTGTGTTGTGGTTGTGTGGTGGTTGTGTGGTGGTTGTGTAGTGGTTGTGTAGTGGTTGTGTTGTGTGGTTGTGTAGTGGTTGTGTTGTTGTGTTGTGTGGTTGTGTAGTGGTTGTGTTGTGTGGCTGTGTAGTGGTTGTGGTGTTGTGTTGTGTGGTTGTGTAGTGGCTGTGTTGTGTTGTTGTGTAGTGGTTGTGTAGTGGTTGTGTTGCTGTGTGTGGTGGTTGTGTTGTGTGGTTGTGTAGTGGTTGTGTAGCGGTTGTGTTGTGTAGTGGTTGTGTAGTGGCTGTGTTGTGTGGCTGTGTAGTGAATGTGTAGTGGCTGTGTAGTGGCTGTGTTGTGTGGTTGTGTAGTGGCTGTGTTGTGTAGTGGTTGTGTTGTTGTGTAGTGGTTGTGTAGTGGTTGTGTTGTTGTGTAGTGGTTGTGTTGTTGTGTAGTGGTTGTGTAGTGGTTGTGTTGTTGTGTAGTGGTTGTGTAGTGGTTGTGTTGTGTAGTGGTTGTGTTGTGTAGTGGTTGTGCTGTGTTGTTGTGTAGTGGTTGTGTTGTTGTGTAGTGGTTGTGTAGTGGTTGTGTTGTTGTGTAGTGGTTGTGTTGTTGTGTAGTGGTTGTGTTGTTGTGTAGTGGTTGTGTTGTGTAGTGGTTGTGTAGTGGTTGTGTTGTGTAGTGGTTGTGCTGTGTTGTTGTGTAGTGGTTGTGTTGTTGTGTAGTGGTTGTGTTGTTGTGTAGTGGTTGTTTTGTTTTTGTCTTGCGGTTGTGTAGTGGTTGTGTTGTTATTGTGTTGTTCGGTTGTGTAGTGGTTGTGTTGTTGTGTTGCGGTTGTGTAGTGATTGTGTTGTTGTGTTGTATAGTGGTTGTGTAGTGGTTGTGTTGTGTAGTGGTTGTGCTGTGTTGTTGTGTAGTGGTTGTGTTGTTGTGTAGTGATTGTGTTGTTGTGTTGTATAGTGGTTGTGTTGTTGTGTTGTTGTTGTGTAGTGGTTGTGTTGTTGTGTAGTGGTTGTGTTGTTGTGTTGTGTAGTGGTTGTGTTGTTGTGTTGTTGTTGTGTAGTGGTTGTGGTGTTGTTGTGTTGTTGTGTAGTGGTTGTGTAGTGTCTGTGTAGTGGTTGTGTTGTTGTTGTGTAGTGATTGTGTTGTTGTGTTGTGTAGTTGTGTTGTTGTTGTGTAGTGGTTGTGTAGTGGTTGTGTTGTTGTTGTGTAGTGGTTGTGTTGTTGTGTAGTGGTTGTGTTGTTGTTGTTGTTGTGTAGTTGTTGTGTTGTTGTGTAGTGGCTGTGTTGTTGTTGTGTAGTGGTTGTGTTGTTGTGTAGTGGTTGTGTTGTTGTGTAGTGGCTGTGTTGTTGTGTTGTTGTGTAGCGGTTGTGTTGTTGTGTTGTTGTTGTGTTGTTGTGTTGTTGTGTTGTTGTTGTGTTGTTGTGTAGTGGTTGTGTAGTGGTTGTGTTGTTGTGTTGTTGTGTTGTGTAGTTGTGTTGTTGTTGTGTTGTTGTGTAGTGGTTGTGTAGTGGTTGTGTTGTTGTTGTGTAGTGGTTGTGTTGTTGTTGTGTTGTTGTTGTGTAGTGGTTGTGTTGTTGTGTTGTTGTTGTGTTGTTGTTGTGTTGCTGTGTAGTGGTTATGCTGTTGTTGTGTTGTTGTGTAGTGGTTGTGTTGTTGTTGTGTTGTTGTTGTGTTGTGTTGTTGTGTAGTGGTTGTGTTGTTGTGTTGTTTTGTAGTGGTTGTGTTGTTGTTGTGTAGTGGTTGTGTAGTGGTTGTGTTATTGTTGTTGTGTTGTTGTGTTGTGGTTGTGTTGTTGTTGTGTTGTTGTGTAGTGGTTGTGTTGTTGTGTTGTTGTTGTGTAGTGGTTGTGTTGTTGTTGTGTTGTTGTTGTGTTGTTGTGTTGTTGTGTAGTGGTTGTGTTGTTGTTGTGTAGTGGTTGTGATGTTGTGTTGTGTCGTGGTTGTGTTGTTGTTGTGTTGTTGTGTAGTGGTTGTGTTGTTGTGTAGTGGTTGTGTAGTGGTTGTGTTGTTGTTGTGTTGTTGTTGTTGTGTTGTTGTGTTGTTGTGTTGTTGTTGTTGTGTTGTTGTGTTGTTGTTGTTGTGTTGTTGTTGTGTTGTTGTTGTGTTGTTGTTGTGTTGTTGTGTTGTTGTTGTGTTGTTGTTGTGTTGTTGTTGTGTTGTTGTGTTGTTGTGTTGTTGTGTTGTTGTTGTTGTGTTGTTGTTGTGTTGTTGTTGTGTTGTTGTTGTGTTGTTGTGTTGTTGTTGTGTTGTTGTTGTGTTGTTGTTGTGTAGTGGTTGTGTTGTTGTGTAGTGGTTGTGTTGTTGTTGTGTAGTGCTTGTGTTGTTGTTGTGTTGTTGTGTTGTGGTTGTGTTGTTGTTGTGTAGTGGTTGTGTTGTTGTGTTGTTGTGTAGTGGTTGTGTTGTGTAGTGGTTGTGCTGTGTTGTTGTGTAGTGGTTGTGTTGTTGTGTAGTGGTTGTGTTGTTGTGTTGTGTTGTGTAGTGGTTGTGTTGTTGTGTTGTTGTGTTGTTGTGTTGTTGTGTAGTGGTTGTGTTGTTGTGTAGTGGTTGTGTTGTTGTTGTTGTGTAGTGATTGTGTTGTTGTGTTGTTGTTGTGTAGTTGTTGTTGTGTTGTTGTTGTTGTGTTGTTGTTGTGTTGTTGTTGTTGTGTTGCTCCTCACTGACCCGTTGCTCCCGCTGCTGCTGCTTCTCTCGGCCCCCTCCTCAGGGGTCAATTTGGGGAGCGACCTCAACCAAAACGACTCACGAGGTACGCGTACACGCACTGTACACACACTGTACACACTGTACGCACTGTACACACCCACACACTGTGAACACTGTACACGCTGCACACCCCACACACTGCACACACTGTACACACACTGCGTACACTGTACACACACTGTACACAAACCCACACACTGTACACGCACCCACACACTACACACACTGCGCACACTGTACGCACACTGTACACACAACGCACACACTGTATACACTGCACACACGCGTGTACGCACACACACACGCGTGTACACACACACGTGTACACACACACACGTGTACACACACTCACATGTGTGTGTGCGTGCGTGTGTGTACGTGTGCGCGTGTGTGTGCGTGTGTGTGTGTGCGTGTGTGTGTGCGTGCGTGTGTGTGTGCGTGTGTGTGTGCGTGCGTGTGTGTGTGTGCGTGTGTGTGCGTGCGTGTGTGTGTGTGCGTGTGTGTGTGTGCGTGCGTGTATGCGTGCGTGTGTGTGCGTGTGTGTGTGCGTGTGTGCAGGGAAGCTATGCGTAATTACCTCAAGGAGCGGGGAGATCAAACGGTGTTAATTCTCCACGCAAAGGTCGCTCAGAAATCTTACGGGAATGAGAAAAGGTGACGGTCACCCCTGCTGCACCCAACTCGCTCAGTCGATCCGTGTAGTACACCACACTGCACACTACACTGTACACCACACTGTACACTACACTGTACACTACACTGTACACTACACTGTACACTACACTGTACACTACACTGCACACTACACTATACACTACACTATACACTACACTGTACACTACACTATACACTACACTATACACTATATACTACACTATATACTACACTACTACACTACACCATACACTACACTATACACACTAATACTACACTATACACTACACTATCCACAGTAATACTACACTATACACTACACTATACACTACACTGTACACACTAATACTACACTACACACTACACTTTACACTACACTATATACTACACTATACACACCACTACACTATACACTACACTATACACACTAAAACTACACTATACACACTAATACTACACTATACACTGCACTATACACTACACTATACTCACTACTACTACACTATACACTACACTATACTCACTACTACTACACTATACACTACACTATACATACTAATACTACACTATACACTACACTATACTCACTACTACTACACTATACACTACACTATACACTACACTATACACACTAATACTACACTATACACTACACTATACACACTAATACTACACTACACACTACACTATACTCACTACTACTACACTATACACTTCACTATACACACTAATACTACACTACACACTACACTATACACTACACTATACACTACACTATACACACTACTACACTATACACTACACTATACACACTAAAACTACACTATACACACTAATACTACACTATACACTGCACTATACACTACACTATACTCACTACTACTACACTATACACTACACTATACTCACTACTACTACACTATACACTACACTATACATACT
Source organism: Petromyzon marinus (assembly GCF_010993605.1). Lineage (NCBI taxonomy): Eukaryota > Metazoa > Chordata > Hyperoartia > Petromyzontiformes > Petromyzontidae > Petromyzon > Petromyzon marinus. The sequence continues at coordinate 419,283 of NW_022638177.1, read as the reverse complement.
AATACTACACTATACACTACACTATACTCACTACTACTACACTATACACTACACTATACACTACACTATACACACTAATACTACACTATACACTACACTATACTCACTACTACTACACTATACACTACACTGTACACTACACTGTACACACTAATACTACACTATACACTACACTATACTCACTACTACTACACTATACACTACACTGTACACTACACTGTACACACTAATACTACACTACACACTACACTATACACTACACTATACACTACACTATACACACTACTACACTATACACTACACTATACACACTAAAACTACACTATACACACTAATACTACACTATACACTACACTATACACTACACTATACACACTAATACTACACTATACACTACACTATACTCACTACTACTACACTATACACTACACTATACACACTAATACTACACTACACACTACACTATACACTACACTATATACTACACTATACACACTACTACACTATACACTACACTATACACACTAAAACTACACTATACACACTAATACTACACTATACACTGCACTATACACTACACTATACTCACTACTACTACACTATACACTACACTATACACACTAATACTACACTATACACTACACTATACACTACACTATATACTACACTATACACACTACTACACTATACACTACACTATACACACTAAAACTACACTATACACACTAATACTACACTATACACTGCACTATACACTACACTATACTCACTACTACTACACTATACACTGCACTATACACTACACTGTACACACTAATACTACACTATACACTACACTATACTCACTACTACTACACTATACACTACACTATACTCACTACTACTACACTATACACTACACTATACATACTAATACTACACTACACACTACACTATACACTACACTATATACTACACTATACACACTACTACACTATACACTACACTATACACACTAAAACTACACTATACACACTAATACTACACTATACACTACACTATACACTACACTATACTCACTACTACTACACTATACACTACACTATACTCACTACTACTACACTATACACTTCACAATACACACTAATACTACACTACACACTACACTATACTCACTACTACTACACTATACACTTCACTATACACACTAATACTACACTACACACTACACTATACACTACACTATACACACTACTACTACACTATACACTACACTATACACACTAATACTACATTACACACTACACTATACACTACACTGTACTCTACACTATACACACTAATACTACACTATACACTACACTTTACACACTAATACTACACTATACACTACACTATATACTACACTATACACCACTACTATACACTACTACACTATACACACGACTACACTACACTATACACACTAATACTACACTATACACTACACTTTCCACAGTAATACTACACTATACACTACACTATACACTATACTATACACTACACTATATGCACTACACTATATACACTAATACTGCACTATACACTACACTATACACACTAATGCTACACTATACACTACACTATACACACTAATACTACACTATACACTACACTGTACACACTAATACTACACTATACACTACACTATACACTACACTATACACTACACTATATACACTAACACTGCACTATACACTACACTATACACACTAATACTACACTATACACTACACTATATACTACACTATACACCACTACTATA
>NW_022638177.1:170000-412500 GCF_010993605.1 Petromyzon marinus | reverse complement strand
GTAGAGAGAGAGGAGGGTAGAGAGAGAGGGGGTAGAGAGATAGGGGGTAGAGAGAGAGGGTAGAGAGAGGGAGTAGAGAGACAGGGGGTAGAGAGAGAGGGGGTAGAGAGAGAGGGAGTAGAGAGAAAGGGGGTAGAGAGAGAGGGGGTAGAGAGAGAGAGGGGGTAGAGAGAGAGAGGGGGTAGAGAGAGAGAGGGGGTAGAGAGAGAGGGTGTAGAGAGAGAGAGGGGGGTAGAGAGAGAGGGAGAAGAGAGAGAGGGGGTAGAGAGAGAGAGAGGGGGTAGAGAGAGAGAGAGGGGGTAGAGAGAGAGAGGGGGTAGAGAGAGAGGGGTAGAGAGAGAGGGGGGTAGAGAGAGAGGGGGTAGAGAGAGAGGGGGTTAGAGAGAGAGGGGGTGGAGAGAGAGGGGGTAGAGAGAGAGGGGGTAGAGAGAGAGAGAGGGGGTAGAGAGAGAGGGGGTAGAGAGAGAGGGGGTAGAGAGAGAGGAGGGTAGAGAGAGAGGAGGGTAGAGAGAGAGGGGGTAGAGAGAGAGGGTAGAGAGAGGGAGTAGAGAGAGAGGGGGTAGAGAGAGAGGGGGTAGAGAGAGAGGGAGTAGAGAGAAAGGGGGTAGAGAGAGAGGGGGTAGAGAGAGAGGGGGTAGAGAGAGAGTGGGTAGAGAGAGAGGGGGTAGAGAGAGAGGGGGTAGAGAGAGAGGGGGTAGAGAGAGAGGGGGTAGAGAGAGAGGGGGTAGAGAGAGAGTGGGTAGAGAGAGAGGGGGGTCGAGAGAGAGAGGGGGTAGAGAGAGAGGGGGTAGAGAGAGAGGGGGTAGAGAGATAGGGGGTAGAGAGAGAGGGTAGAGAGAGGGAGTAGAGAGAGAGGGGGTAGAGAGAGAGGGGGGTAGAGAGAGAGGGAGTAGAGAGAAAGGGGGTAGAGAGAGAGGGGGTAGAGAGAGAGGGGGTAGAGAGAGAGGGGGTAGAGAGAGAGAGGGGGTAGAGAGAGAGGGGGTAGAGAGAGAGAGGGGGTAGAGAGAGAGGGGGTAGAGAGAGAGAGGGGGTAGAGAGAGAGAAGGGGTAGAGAGAGAGGGGGTAGAGAGAGGGGGGTAGAGAGAGAGGGGGTAGAGAAAGAGGGGGTAGAGAGAGAGGGGGTAGAGAGAGAGGGGGTAGAGAGAGGGGGGGGTAGAGAGAGAGGGGGTAGAGAGAGAGGGGGTAGAGAGAGATGGGGGTAGAGAGAGGGGGGGTAGAGAGAGAGAGAGAGGGGGTAGAGAGAGAGAGAGGGGGTAGAGAGAGAGGGGGTAGAGAGAGAGGGAGTAGAGAGAGAGGGAGTAGAGAGAGAGGCGGTAGAGAGAGAGGGGGTAGAGAGAGATGGGGTAGAGAGAGAGGGGGTAGAGAGAGAGAGGGGGTAGAGAGAGAGAGGGGGTAGAGAGAGAGGGGGTAGAGAGAGAGAGGGGGTAGAGAGAGAGGGGGTAGAGAGAGAGGGGGTAGAGAGAGGGGGTAGAGAGAGAGAGAGGGGTAGAGAGAGAGGGGGTAGAGAGAGAGGGGGTAGAGAGAGAGAGGGAGTAGAGAGAGAGGGGGTAGAGAGAGAGTTGGGTAGAGAGAGAGGGGGGTAGAGAGAGAGGGAGTAGAGAGAGAGGGGGTAGAGAGAGAGGAGGGTAGAGAGAGAGGGGGTAGAGAGAGAGGAGGGTAGAGAGAGAGAGAGGGGGTAGAGAGAGAGGGGGTAGAGAGAGAGGGGGTAGAGAGAGAGGGGGTAGAGAGAGAGGGGGTAGAGAGAGAGGGGGTAGAGAGAGAGGGGGTAGAGAGAGAGGGGGTAGAGAGAGAGGAGGGTAGAGAGAGAGGGGGTAGAGAGAGAGGGGGTAGAGAGAGAGGGGGTAGAGAGAGGGGGGGGGGTAGACAGAGAGGGGATAGTCAGAGAGGGGGTAGAGAGGGTAGGCAGAGAGGGAGTAGAGAGAGAGGGGGTAGAGAGAGAGGGGGTAGAGAGAGAGGGGGTAGAGAGAGAGGGGGTAGAGAGAGAGGGGGTAGAGAGAGAGGGGGTAGAGAGAGAGGGGGTAGAGAGAGAGGGGGTAGAGAGAGAGGGGGTAGAGAGAGAGGGAGTAGAGAGAGAGGGGGTAGAGAGAGAGGGGGGTAGAGAGAGAGGGGGTAGAGAGAGAGGGGGTAGAGAGAGAGGGGGTAGAGAGAGAGGGGGTAGAGAGAGAGGGGGTAGAGAGAGAGGGGGTAGAGAGAGAGGGGGTAGAGAGAGAGGGGGTAGAGAGAGAGGGGGTAGAGAGAGAGGGGGTAGAGAGAGAGGGGGTAGAGAGAGAGGGGGGTAGAGAGAGAGGGGGTAGAGAGAGAGGGGGTAGAGAGAGAGGGGGGTAGAGAGAGAGGGGGTAGAGAGAGAGGGGGTAGAGAGAGAGGGGGTAGAGAGAGAGGGGGTAGAGAGAGAGGGAGTAGAGAGAGAGGGGGGTAGAGAGAGAAGGGGGTAGAGAGAGAGGGGGGTAGAGAGAGAGGGGGTAGAGAGAGAGGGGGTAGAGAGAAAGGGGTAGAGAGAGAGGGGGTAGAGAGAGAGGGGGTAGAGAGAGAGGGGGGTAGAGAGAGAGGGGGTAGAGAGAGAGGGGGTAGAGAGAGAGGGGGTAGAGAGAGAGAGGGGGGTAGAGAGAGAGAGGGGGTAGAGAGAGAGGGGGTAGAGAGAGAGGGGGTAGAGAGAGAGGGGGTAGAGAGAGAGGGGGTAGAGAGAGAGGGGGTAGAGAGAGAGGGGGTAGAGAGAGAGGGGGGTAGAGAGAGAGGGGGTAGAGAGAGAGGGGGGTAGAGAGAGAGGGGGTTAGAGAGAGAGGGGGTAGAGAGAGAGGGGGTAGAGAGAGAGGGAGTAGAGACAGAGGGGGTAGAGAGAGAAGGGGGTAGAGAGAGAGGGGGTAGAGAGAGAGGGGGTAGAGAGAGAGGGGGTAGAGAGAGAGGGGGGTAGAGAGAGAGGAGTAGAGAGAGAGGGGGTAGAGAGAGAGGGGGTAGAGAGAGAGGGGGTAGAGAGAGAGGGGGTAGAGAGAGAGGGGGTAGAGAGAGAGGGGGTAGAGAGAGAGAGGGGGTAGAGAGAGAGGGGGTAGAGAGAGAGGGGGTAGAGAGAGAGGGGGTAGAGAGAGAGGGGGTAGAGAGAGAGGGGGGTAGAGAGAGAGGGGGTAGAGAGAGAGGGGGGTAGAGAGAGAGGGGGTAGAGAGAGAGAGGGGGTAGAGAGAGAGGGGGTCGAGAGAGAGGGAGTAGAGAGAGAGGGGGTAGAGAGAGAGGGGGTAGAGAGAGAGGGGGTAGAGAGAGAGGGGGTAGAGAGAGAGGGGGTAGAGAGAGAGGGGGTAGAGAGAGAGGGGGGTAGAGAGAGAGGGGGGTAGAGAGAGAGAGGGGTAGAGAGAGAGGGGGTAGAGAGAGAGGGGGTAGAGAGAGAGGGGGTAGAGAGAGAGGGGGTAGAGAGAGAGAGGGGTTAGAGAGAGAGGGGGTAGAGAGAGAGGGGGTCGAGAGAGAGGGGTAGAGAGAGAGGGGGTAGAGAGAGAGGGGGTAGAGAGAGAGGGGGTAGAGAGAGAGGGGGTAGAGAGAGAGGGGTTAGAGAGAGAGAGGGGGGTAGAGAGGGGTAGAGAGAGAGAGGGGGTAGAGAGAGAGGGGGTAGAGAGAGAGGGGGTAGAGAGAGAGAGGGGGGTAGAGAGAGAGGGGGTAGAGAGAGAGAGGGGGTAGAGAGAGAGGGGGTAGAGAGAGAGGGGCTAGAGAGAGAGAACTTGAAAGTTTCTCCAATGAAGCTATTTGAGAAACTGAAACAAAAAGACAAAGAGAGAGAGAGAGGGAGGGAAGGGGTAAGAAGGCGGAGAGCAGAGCTTGAAATCTTTCATTTAAACGTGGGTGGCACATGAAGCAAAGCATTGGAGGAAAAAAACAAACACAAAATCAAATAAATGACGAACGAAGCATCTTCTTGATTCCTCTGATCGTAAAAAATAAAATTTGAGACACGGAGAGAGAGAGAGGGAGGGAGTGAGTCACGTGAGTGAGCGGGTGAGTGACCGTTTGAACGGATCACCCTGGGGTGCCACGTGACACACGCACGTGACACACACACTGTCACCGGCACGTGCCGGTGGTTAACACTCGGAGGGGAGGGAGGGAGAGGAGGGAGGGAGGGAGGGGAGAGAGGGAGGGAGGGAGGGGAGGGAGGGAGGGAGGAGAGGGAGGGAGGGGAGGGAGGGAGGGAGGGGAGGGAGAGAGGGATGGGAGGGAGGGAGGGAGGAGAGGGAGGGAGGGAGAGGAGGGAGGGAGGGAGGGGAGGGAGTGAGGGAGGGGAGGGAGGGAGGGGAAGGAGGGAGGGAGGGAGGGAGGGGAGGGGAGGGGAGGGAGGGAGGGAGGGAGGGGAGGGAGTGAGGGAGGGGAGGGAGGGAGGGGGGGAGGGAGGGGAGGGAGAGGAGGGAGGGAGGGAGGGGAGGGAGTGAGGGAGGGGAGGGAGGGAGGGGAAGGAGGGAGGGAGGGAGGGAGGGAGGGGAGGGGAGGGGAGGGAGGGAGGGAGGGGGGGGAGGGAGTGAGGGAGGGGAGGGAGGGAGGGGAGGGAGGGAGGGGAAGGAGGGAGGGAGGGGAGGGAGGGAGGGGAGGGGAGGGGAGGGAGGGAGGGGGGGGAGGGAGGGGAGGGAGAGGAGGGAGGGAGGGGAAGGAGGGAGGGAGGGAGGGAGGGGAGGGAGTGAGGGAGGGGAGGGAGGGAGGGGAAGGAGGGAGGGAGGGAGGGAGGGGAGGGGAGGGGAGGGAGGGAGGGAGGGGGGGAGGGAGGGGAGGGAGTGAGGGAGGGGAGGGAGGGAGGGGAAGGAGGGAGGGAGGGAGGGAGGGAGGGAGGGGACGGAGTGAGGGAGGGAGGGGAGGGAGGGAGGGGAGGGAGGGAGGGGAGGGAGGGAGGGGAAGGAGGGAGGGAGGGAGGGAGGGAGGGGACGGAGTGAGGGAGGGAGGGGAAGGAGGGAGGGAGGGAGGGGAGGGAGTGAGGGAGGGGAGGGAGGGAGGGGAAGGAGGGAGGGAGGGAGGGGAGGGAGTGAGGGAGGGGAGGGAGGGAGGGGAAGGAGGGAGGGAGGGAGGGAGGGAGGGAGGGGACGGAGTGAGGGAGGGAGGGGAAGGAGGGAGGGAGGGAGGGAGGGGAGGGAGGGGAGGGAAGGGAGGGAGGGAGGGGACGGAGTGAGGGAGGGAGGGGAGGGAGGGAGGGTGGGGAGGGAGGGAGGGGAGGGGAGGCAGGGGAGGGAGGGGAGGGAGGGAGGGAGGGGAGGGACGTGAGGGAGGGGAGGGAGGGAGGGGAAGGAGGGAGGGAGGGAGGGAGGGAGGGGAGGGGAGGGAGGGAGGGAGGGAGGGAGGGAGGGGAGGGAGTGAGGGAGGGGATGGAGGGAGGGGAGGGAGGGAGGGGAAGGAGGGAGGGAGGGGAAGGAGGGAGGGAGGGGAGGGGAGGGGAGGGAGGGAGGGGGGGAGGGAGGGGAGGGAGAGGAGGGAGGGAGGGGAAGGAGGGAGGGAGGGAGGGAGGGGAGGGAGTGAGGGAGGGGAGGGAGGGAGGGGAAGGAGGGAGGGAGGGAGGGAGGGAGGGGAGGGGAGGGGAGGGAGGGAGGGAGGGGGGAGGGAGGGAGGGAGTGAGGGAGGGAGGGAGGGAGGGGAAGGAGGGAGGGAGGGAGGGAGGGAGGGAGGGAGGGAGGGGACGGAGTGAGGGAGGGAGGGGAGGGAGGGAGGGGAGGGAGGGGAGGGGAGGGAGGGAGGGGAAGGAGGGAGGGAGGGAGGGAGGGGACGGAGTGAGGGAGGGAGGGGAAGGAGGGAGGGAGGGAGGGAGGGGAGGGAGTGAGGGAGGGAGGGAGGGAGGGGAAGGAGGGAGGGAGGGAGGGAGGGGAGGGGAGGGAGGGGAAGGAGGGAGGGAGGGGAGGGAGTGAGGGAGGGGAGGGAGGGAGGGGAAGGAGGGAGGAGGGAGGGAGGGGAGGGAGGGAGGGGAAGGAGGGAGGGAGGGGAGGGAAGGGAGGGAGGGAGGGGACGGAGTGAGGGAGGGAGGGGAGGGAGGGAGGGAGGGGAGGGAGGGGAGGGAGGGAGGGGAGGGAGGGGAGGGAGGGAGGGGAGGGAGGGAGGGAGCGGAGGGAGGGGAGGGGGGGGAAGGGGAGGGAGGGAGGGGAGGGAGGGGAGGGAGGGAGTGGAGGAGAGGGAGGGAGGGGAGGGAGGGAGGGAGGGGAGGGAGGGGAGGGAGGGAGGGGAGGGAGGGAGGGGAGGGAGGGAGAGAGGAGGGAGGGAGGAGAGGGAGGGGAGGAGGGAGGGGAGGGAGGGAGGGAGGGAGGGAGGGGAGGGAGGGAGGGGAGGGAGGGGAGGGGAGGGAGGGAGGGAGGGAGGGGAGGGAGGGAGGGGAGGGAGGGAGGGGAGGGAGGGAGGGGAGGGAAGGGAGGGAGGGAGGGAGGGGAGGGAAGGGAGGGAGGGGAGGGAGGGGAGGGAGGGAGGGGAGGGAGGGGAGGGAGAGGAGGGGAGGGAGGGAGGGAGGGAGGGGAGGGGAGGGAGGGAGGGAGGGAGGGGAGGGAGGGGTCACGTGCTGAGCTACTCTACTAGCCACACCTCCGACGGTGAATCGGTCACCAACCCAGAGCCTGGACTAATCTCCATCTGTTCCATCTCACTCCCTTCCAACACTCAGCGGGGAGTGCGTGTCGCGTGCGTGTCACATGCATGTCACATGCATGTCACATGCGTGTCAAGCGCCGTGTCACGTGTTCAAGCGGTCACTCGCCATCTGACTCACGTGACTCCGTGTGTCTCTCTCTCTCCCCGTCTCTCACCGTGTTCGTTGCTGGTGACTTTATATTTTGTACCCCCCCCTCTCTCTCTACCCCCTCTCTTCCTACTCCATGTCGCTCTCTCTCTCTGTTTTATTTTTTAAACTACGACAAGTGCTGCATCTGCACGCAGCCCTTCTCGTTCGTAGTCAAACGCTCACCGTGTCTCTCCAACTCCTATCTCTCACCGTGTCTCTCTCACCGTGTCTCTCTCACCGTGTCTCTCCAACTCCCATCACTCACCGTGTCTCTCTCACCGTGTCTCTCCAACTCCCATCTCTCACCGTGTCTCTCTCACCGTGTCTCTCCAACTCCCATTTCTCACCGTGTCTCTCTCACCGTGTCTCTCTCACCGTGTCTCTCTCACCGCGTCTCTCCAACTCCCATCTCTCACCGTGTCTCTCTCACCGTGTCTCTCCAACTCCTATCTCTCACCGTGTCTCTCTCACCGTGTCTCTCTCACCGTGTCTCTCTCACCGTGTCTCTCCAACTCCCATCTCTCACCGTGTCTCTCTCACCGTGTCTCTCCAACTCCCCTCTCTCACCGTGTCTCTCTCACCATGTCTCTCCAACTCCCATTTCTCACCGTGTCTCTCTCACCGTGTCTCTCTCACCGTGTCTCTCTCACCGCGTCTCTCTCACCGCGTCTCTCTCATCGTGTCTCGCCCCCTCCATTTCTCACCGTGTCTCTCTCACCGCGTCTCTCTCACCGTGTCTCTCTCACCGCGTCTCTCTCACCGCGTCTCTCTCACCGCGTCTCTCTCACCGCGTCTCTTCTCACCGTGTCTCTCTCACCGCGTCTCTCTCTCCGTGTCTCTCTCACCGTGTCTCTCTCACCGCGTCTCTCTCATCGTGTCTCTCTCACCGTGTCTCTCTCACCGCGTCTCTCTCTCCGTGTCTCTCTCACCGCGTCTCTCTCACCGCGTCTCTCATCGTGTCTCTCCCCCTCCATCCCTCACCGTGTCTCTCTCACCGTGTCTCTCTCACCGTGTCTCTCTCACCGTGTCTCTCTCACCGTGTCTCTCCCCCTCCCTCTCTCACCATGTCTCTCTCACCGTGTCTCTCTCACCGTGTCTCTCTCACCGTGTCTCTCCCCCTCCATCTCTCACCATGTCTCTCTCACCGTGTCTCTCTCACCGTGTCTCTCTCACCGTGTCTCTCTCACCGCGTCTCTCTCACCGCGTCTCTCTCCCCGTGTCTCTCTCTCCCCGTGTCTCTCTATCACCGCGTCTCTCTCTCACCGTGTCTCTCTCACTGCGTCTCTCTCACCGCGTCTCTCTCACCGCGTCTCTCTCACCGTGTCTCTCTCACTGCGTCTCTCTCACCGCGTCTCTCTCACCGCGTCTCTCTCACCGCGTCTCTCTCATCGCGTCTCTCTCCCCGTGTCTCTCTCTCACCGCGTCTCTCTCACCGCGTCTCTCTCATCGTGTCTCTCCCCCTCCATCTCTCACCGTGTCTCTCTCACCGTGTCTCTCTCACCGTGTCTCTCTCACCGCGTCTCTCCCCCTCCATCTCTCACCATGTCTCTCTCACCGTGTCTCTCTCACCGTGTCTCTCTCACCGTGTCTCTCCCCCTCCATCTCTCACCATGTCTCTCTCACCGTGTCTCTCTCACCGTGTCTCTCTCACCGTGTCTCTCCCCCTCCATCTCTCACCATGTCTCTCTCACCGTGTCTCTCTCACCGTGTCTCTCTCACCGCGTCTCTCTCACCGCGTCTCTCTCCCCGTGTCTCTCTCTCCCCGTGTCTCTCTATCACCGCGTCTCTCTCTCACCGTGTCTCTCTCACTGCGTCTCTCTCACCGCGTCTCTCTCACCGCGTCTCTCTCCACCGCGTCTCTCTTATCACCGCGTCTCTCTCTCACCGCGTCTCTCTCTCACCGCGTCTCTCTCACCGTGTCTCTCTCACAGCGTCTCTCTCACCGCGTCTCTCTCACCGCGTCTCTCTCACCGCGTCTCTCTCACCGCGTCTCTCTCACCGCGTCTCTCTCACCGCGTCTCTCTCACCGCGTCTCTCTCATCGCGTCTCTCTCCCCGCGTCTCTCTCATCGTGTCTCTCCCCCTCCATCTCTCACCGTGTCTCTCTCACCGTGTCTCTCTCACCGCGTCTCTCTCACCGCGTCTCTCTCACCATGTCTCTCTCACCGCGTCTCTCTCTCCCCGTGTCTCTCTCTCACCGCGTCTCTCTCTCACCGCGTCTCTCTCACCGTGTCTCTCTCACCCTGTCTCTCCCCCTCCATCACTCACCGTGTCTCTCTCACCGTGTCTCTCTCACCGTGTCTCTCCCCCTCCATCTCTCACCATGTCCCTCTCACCGTGTCTCTCTCACCGTGTCTCTCTCACCGCGTCTCTCTCTCACCGCGTCTCTCTCACCGCGTCTCTCTCACCGCGTCTCTCTCACCGCGTCTCTCTCACCGTGTCTCTCTCACCGTGTCTCTCTTATCACCGCGTCTCTCTCTCACCGCGTCTCTCTCTCACCGCGTCTCTCTCACCGTGTCTTTCTCACCGTGTCTCTCTCACCGCGTCTCTCTCACCGCGTCTCTCTCACCGTGTCTCTCTCACCGCGTCTCTCTCACCGTGTCTCTCTCACCGTGTCTCTCTCACCGCGTCTCTCTCACCGCGTCTCTCTCACCGTGTCTCTCTCACCGTGTCTCTCTCACCGTGTCTCTCTCACCGTGTCTCTCTTATCACCGCGTCTCTCTCTCACCGCGTCTCTCTCTCACCGCGTCTCTCTCACCGTGTCTCTCTCACCGTGTCTCTCTCACCGCGTCTCTCTCACCGCGTCTCTCTCACCATGTCTCTCTCTCACCGTGTCTCTCTCTCACCGCGTCTCTCTCACCGTGTCTCTCTCACCGCGTCTCTCTCACCATGTCTCTCTCTCACCGCGTCTCTCTCACCATGTCTCTCTCTCACCGCGTCTCTCTCTCACCGCGTCTCTCTCTATCACCGCGTCTCTATCACCGCGTCTCTCTCTCACCGCGTCTCTCTCTCACCGTGTCTCTCTCTCACCGCGTCTCTCTCTCACCGCGTCTCTCTCTCACCGTGCCTCCCTCTCTGTCTCCTCGTGCGCAGAACTTCTGCACGGCCAAGACGCTGTACATCTCCGACTCGGACAAGCGGAAGCACTTCATGCTGTCTGTCAAGATGTTCTACGGTAACGGCGATGAGATCGGCGTGTTCAGCAGCAAGCGGATCAAAGTCATCTCGAAGCCGTCCAAGAAGAAGCAGTCGCTCAAGAACGCCGACCGTGAGTGGCAGACACAGAGAGGGAGGGAGGGAGGTGGGGGGAGAGAGGGTGGTGGTGGTGGTGGTGGTGAGGAGAGAGAGAGACACGGGGAGAGAGAGACACGGGGAGAGAGACGCGGGGAGAGAGAGACGGTGAGAGAGAGACGGTGAGAGAGACCGGGAGAGAGAGACGGTGAGAGAGATGGGGAGAGAGAGATACGGAGAGAGAGAGACATGGGGAGAGAGAGACGGGGAGAGAGAGACATGGGGAGAGAGAGACGGGGAGAGAGAGACACGGGGAGAGAGAGACGGTGAGAGAGAGACGGTGAGAGAGACCGGGAGAGAGAGACGGTGAGAGAGATGGGGAGAGAGAGATACGGAGAGAGAGAGACATGGGGAGAGAGAGACGGGGAGAGAGAGACATGGGGAGAGAGAGACGGGGAGAGAGAGAGACACGGGGAGAGAGAGAGACACGGGGAGAGAGACACGGGGAGAGAGACACGGGGAGAGAGAGACACGGGGAGAGAGAGACACGGGGAGAGAGAGACACGGGGAGAGAGAGACGGGGAGAGAGAGAGACATGGGGAAGAGAGAGACGGGGAGAGATAGACACGGGGAGAGAGAGACACGGGGAGAGAGACGCGGTGAGAGAGACACGGGAGAGAGAGGACACGGGGAGAGAGAGACGGGGAGAGAGAGACAGGGAAGAGAGAGACATGGGGAGAGAGAGACAGGGAAGAGAGAGACACGGGGAGAGAGAGACACGGGGAGAGAGAGACACGGGGAGAGAGAGAGACACGGGCGAGAGAGAGACACGGGGAGAGAGAGACGGGGAGAGAGACCGGGAGAGAGACACGGGGAGAGAGAGACGGTGAGAGAGAGACACGGGGAGAGAGAGATATAGGGAGATAGAGACGGGGACGAGAGAGAGACATGGGGAGAGAGAGACGGTGAGAGAGAGACACGGGGAGAGAGAGACGGGGGAGAGAGGACCGGGAGAGAGACCCGGGGAGAGAGAGACACGGGTAGAGAGAGACGCGGTGAGAGAGAGACACGGGGAGAGAGAGACACGGGGGAGAGAGAGACGGGGAGAGAGAGACAGGGAGAGAGATACACGGGGAGAGAGAGACATGGGGAGAGAGAGACACGGGGAGAGAAAGACACGGGGAGAGACAGAGACACACACACAGAAACACACAGACACAGAGAGAGACACGGGGAGAGAGAGAGACATGGGGAGAGAGAGAGACACGGGGAGAGAGAGAGACACGGGGAGAGAGAGAAGACACGGGGGAGAGAGACGCGGTGAGAGAGACACGGTGAGAGAGACACGGGGAGAGGGGGACACGGGGACGAGAGAGACACGGAGAGAAGAGAGACGGGGAGAGAGAGAGACGGGGAGAGAGAGAGAGACGGGGAGAGAGAGACACGGGGAGAGAGACACGGGGAGAGAGACACGGGGGAGAGAGAGAGACTTGGGGAGAGAGAGACAAGGGAGAGAGAGACAGGGAGAGAGAGGACACGGGGAGAGAGAGACACGGGGAGAGAGAGACACGGGGAGAGAGACATGGGGAGAGAGAGACACGGAGAGAGACAGACAGCGGGGAGAGAGACACGGGGAGAGAGAGACACGGGGAGAGAGAGACACAGGGAGAGAGAGACACGGGGAGAGAGAGAGACACGGGGAGAGAGAGACATGGGGAGAGAGAGGGAGAAAGACATGGGGAGAGAGACATGGGGAGAGAGAGACAGGGAGAGAGAGACATGTGGAGAGAGAGACATGTGGAGAGAGTGACATGGGGAGAGAGAGACATGTGGAGAGAGAGGAGACACGGGGAGGGAGAGACACGGGGAAGGAACGAGAGACACAGGGCGCAAAGGAGAGAGGGGAGAGACACGGTGTGAGAGAGGGAGACACGGGGTGAGAGAGAGAGAGACACGGGGTGAGAGAGAGAGAGACACGGGGTGATGAGAGAGAGATGAGGAGACACGGGGTGAGAGAGAGAGAGAGGACACGGGTGTGAGAGAGAGAGAGACACGGGGTGAGAGAGAGAGAGAGACACGGGTGAGAGAGAGACACAGGGAGAGAGAGAGAGAGAGAGGGTGAGTGAGTGAATTAGTGTGTGAGTTGATGTGTGGGTGTGTGAGTTGGTGGGTGAGTGTGTGAGTGAGTGAGTCGGTGGGTGTTTGATGGGTAACTTAGTAGGTGAGTGGGTGTGTGTGTGAGGGTGAGTGGGTGGGTAGGTGAGTGAGTGAGTGAGTGCCTAAGTGGGTGAGTAAGTAAGTTGGTGGGTGGGTGGATGAATGTGAGAGAGAGCGAGTGAGTAGCAGTTCGTGTGCGACACTATGAACCCGGTAAACCCGGGTTCGATTCCCGCCCACGGCCAAAACCACCGGTGACGATTATCCGAACCGGTCCTGGGCCTCCCCTAGGTCGACTGGGCCTCAAATGAGTACCTGGTGCGGTGTGTAAACATCGCCACCGGGGAGGACAAAGGCGGGGCCGGGCCCTCGTGTGCCGTGCCGACCTGATAGGAGGTCCTGGCTTTCATCACTTGCCCCAACAGACCGTTAAGGGGTATACGGGGGATCTTTGTCTTTGTATTTACACGTTCGTGTGTGCGTGTCCGTGTGTGCGTGTCCGTGTGTATCCGTGTGTGCTGTGTGTATTTACAATTGTGAATGTGCGTAGTGCGTAGTGTGTGTGTGTGTAAGTGTCTGTGTGTGTGTGTGTGTACCTACGTGCTTTGGTGTCAGTGGGGTTGGCGCAGTACGGGGTGCACAGGTGGGTGCATACGCCACGGTCATCGCAGTCAGTCAAACCCATGTCACCTGTTACTTCTACCCCATGAGGCTCATGCACCTAGCCTGGCACAGTAGGGGTACAGCTGGTGGTGCATCGGCTCAGTCATCTCAGTCAGACGACCCGTGGCACCTGCTGGGTCTGCCCCCGTGACCCTCCTGCCGGCGGGCGTTCGACGCTTCACGTGGTGGCCTCAACGTGCACCTAGCCTGGCACAAGCGTCGTGGCGACGTCACCACCAATTAGTGGCGAATGGCGGTTGTTGTTGTTGTTGTACGTGTGTGTGTCGATGCGTGTGTTATTTACACGTGTGTGTATTTACACGTGTGTGTGTGTGTACGGTGCGTGTGTATTACGCGTGTACGTGTGTGTACGTGCGTGTGTATTTACACGTGCGTGTACGTGTGTGTGTACGTGTGTGTGTGTCAGTGCATGTGTATTTACACGTGCGTGTATGTGTGTGTACGCCGTGTTTATGCGTGTGTACGTGTGTCAGTGCGTGTGTATTTACACGTGTGTGTGTACGTGTGTGTGTCAGTGTGTGTGTCAGTGCGTGTGTATTTACACGTGTGTGTGTACGTGTGTGTGTCAGTGCGTGTGTATTTACACGTACGTGTGTGTGTGTGTACGTGTGTGGCAGTGCGTGTGTATTTACACGTGCGTGTGTGTACGTGGGGAGTGGTAGTGCAGTGGTTAGCGCGCTGCGCTATGAATCTGGCGACCCGGGTTCGATTCCCGCTCACGGCCAACACCAGTGACGATTATCTGAACCGGTCCCGGGCCTCCCCTAGGTCGACTCAGCCTCAAATGAGTACCTGGTGCGGTGTGTAAACATTGCCACTAGGGAGACAAAGGCGGTCGGGCGTGGTGCTGGCCACCCACCCCCTCGTTGTACCGTTCCGGCCTTCATAGGTGCTCGCTAACAGCACTTGCCCCTACAGTCTGTTAAGGCTATACGGGGGAGCTTTATCTTTTATTTACACGTACGTGTGTGTGTGTACGTGTGTGTGTCAGTGCGTGTGTATTTACGCGTGTACGTGTGTGTACGTGCGTGTGTATTTACACGTGCGTGTGTGTGTGTATACGTGTGTGTGTCAGTGCGTGTGTACGTGTGTGTGTCAGTGCGTGTGTATTTACACGTACGTGTGTGTACGCGTGTGTACGCGTGTGTGCCAGTGCGTGTGTATTTACACGTGCGTGTGTACGTGTGTGTGTCAGTGCGTGTGTATTTACACGTACGTGTGTGTGTGTCAGTGCGTGTGTATTTACACGTACGTGTGTGTGTGTACGTGTGTGTCAGTGCGTGTGTATTTACACGTGCGTGTGTGTGTGTACGTGTGTGTGTCAGTGCGTGTGTATTTACACGTGGTGTGTGTCAGTGCTGTGTGTATTTACACGTGTGTGTGTGTGTGTACGTGCATGTGTCAGTGCGTGTGTATTTACACGTGTGTGTACGTGTGTTTGTGTACGTGTGTATTTACACGTGTGTGTGTACGTGTGTGTGTACGTGTGTGTATTTACACGTGTGTGTGTGTACGTGTGTACGTGTGTATTTACACGTGTGTGTGTGTACGTGTGTATTTTACACGTGTGTGTGTACGTGTGTGTACGTGTGTATTTACACGTGTGTGTGTACGTGTGTGTGTGTATACGTGTGTGTATTTACACGTGTGTGTATTTACACGTGTGTGTGTACGTATGTATTACACGTGTGTGTGTACGTGTGTACGTGTGTATTTACACGTGTGTGTCAGTGCGTTGTGTATTTACACGTGTGTGTGTACGTGTGTACGTGTGTATTTTACACGTGTGTGTGTGTACGTGTGTACGTGTGTATTTACACGTGTGTGTGTACGTGTGTGTGTACGTGTGTGTATTTACACGTGTGTGTGTGTACGTGTGTACGTGTGTATTTACACGTGTGTGTGTGTACGTGTGTATTTACACGTGTGTGTGTACGTGTGTGTACGTGTGTATTTACACGTGTGTGTGTACGTGTGTGTGTGTATATGTATATGAAATGAGTACCTGGTGCGGTGTCTAAACATTGCCACTAGGGAGGACAAAGGCGGTCGGGCGTGGTGCTGGCCACCCCACCCCCTCGTGTACCGTTCCGGCCTTCATAGGTGCTCGCTAACAGCACTTGCCCCTACAGTCTGTTAAGGCTATATGGGGGATCTTTGTCTTTGTCTTTGTATATGTGTGTGTATTTACACGTGTGTGTGTGTACGTGTGTACGTGTGTATTTACACGTGTGTGTGTACGTGCGTGTGTTCTGTGTTTTCTATCACGGTGGCTGAGGACAGGCCCAAAGACCCCAAACGCCAAGAGGCCAGCAACAGACAGCACCATTGAAGGTGTAATAGTTTGACAGCTGTGAACGCACGCCTTGAATTGAGCCTCGGGTTACTGTGATGAGAGACCCTTGGGGAGGTGGAGGGATGATGGGTGGTGGTGAGTTGGTGAGTGGTTGAGTCAGCGGGTGAGTGGACAGGTTAGTGGGTGGGTGAGCGAGCGAGTGGGTGGCTGGGTTATTGATTGGGTGGGTGAGTGAGTGGGTGAGTGATTGGGTGGGTGGATAAGTGACCGGGTAAGTGAGAGAATGGGTGGGTGAGTGTGTGAGTAGGTGAGTGAGTGGATGAGTGGGCAGGTGGGTGGTTGAGTAGTTGGTTGGGTGGGTTAGTGATTTGGTGGGTGATTGAGTGAGCAGGTGAGCGGGTGGGTGAGAGTGGGTGGGTGGGTTAGTGAATGTGTGGATGATTGGGTGGGTGAGTAAGTGGTTGGGTGGTTGAGTGTGGGTGAGTGATTGGATGGGCAGGTGAGCGAGTGGTTGGGTGGGTGGGTGAGTGAGCTGGGTGAGTGGTTGTGTGGGTGAGTGAGGGAGTGGTTGTGTGGGTGAGTGAGTGGTTGTATGGGTGAGTGGATGGGCGGGTGAGTGAGTGAGTGTGTGAGTGAGTGGGTGAGTGAGTGAGTGTGTGGGTTAGTGGGTGGGTGAGCGGGTGAGTGGTTAAGTGAGTGAGTCGTTAAGTGAGTGGGAGAGTGGGTGAGTGTGCGGGTGGGTGAGTGGGTGGGTGAGTGAGTAAGTGAGTGTGTGGGTGAGTGAGTGAGTGTGTGGGTGAGTGACAGCGGTGGAGGGCTACAGGGGAGGGATGGGAAGGAGTGGAAGGGTGAGGGGAGAGGAAGGGGAATGGGCGATGGTGAAGAGGTGAGGATTTCACAGAGAAATCGAGGGAGGTTATGGATGAAGACTGCTCAATGTCCTGGGACAGTAATGAGTCTATGGGTAGCAGTGTTGAGTCTATGGGTAGCAGTGTTGAGTCTATGGGTAGCAGTGTTGAGTCTATGGGTAGCAGTGTTGAGTCTATGGGTAGCAGTGTTGAGTCTATGGGTAGCAGTGTTGAGTCTATGGGTAGCAGTGTTGAGTCTATGGGTAGCAGTGTTGAGTCTATGGGTAGCAGTGTTGAGTCTATGGGTAGCAGTGTTGAGTCTATGGGTAGCAGTGTTGAGTCTATGGGTAGCAGTGTTGAGTCTATGGGTAGCAGTGTTGAGTCTATGGGTAGCAGTGTTGAGTCTATGGGTAGCAGTGTTGAGTCTATGGGTAGCAGTGTTGAGTCTATGGGTAGCAGTGTTGAGTCTATGGGTAGCAGTGTTGAGTCTATGGGTAGCAGTGTTGAGTCTATGGGCAGTGTTGAGTCTATGGGTAACAGTGTTGAGTCTATGGGTAGCAGTGTTGAGTCTATGGGTAGCAGTGTTGAGTCTATGGGTAGCAGTGTTGAGTCTATGGGTAGCAGTGTTGAGTCTATGGGTAGCAGTGTTGAGTCTATGGGTAGCAGTGTTGAGTCTATGGGTAGCAGTAATGAGTCTATAGGTAGCAGTGTTGAGTCTATGGGTAGCAGTGTTGAGTCTATGGGTAGCAGTGTTGAGTCTATGGGTAGCAGTGTTGAGTCTATGGGTAGCAGTGTTGAGTCTATGGGTAGCAGTGTTGAGTCTATGGGCAGTGTTGAGCCTTTGGGTAGCAGTGTTGAGTCTATGGGTAGCAGTGTTGAGTCTATGGGTAGCAGTGTTGAGTCTATGGGTAGCAGTGTTGAGTCTATGGGTAGCAGTGTTGAGTCTATGGGTAGCAGTGTTGAGTCTATGGGTAGCAGTGTTGAGTCTATGGGTAGCAGTGTTGAGTCTAGGGGTAACAGTGTTGAGTCTATGGGTAGCAGTGTTGAGTCTATGGGTGGCAGTGTTGAGTCTATGGGCAGTGTTGAGTCTTTGGGTAGCAGTGTTGAGTCTATGGGTAGCAGTGTTGAGTCTATGGGCAGTGTTGAGTCTATGGGTAGCAGTGTTTAGTCTATGGGTAGCAGTGTTGAGTCTATGGGTAGCAGTGTTGAGTCTATGGGTAGCAGTGTTGAGTCTATGGGTAGTGTTGGGTCTATGGTGCAGTGTTGAGTCTATGGGTAGCAGTGTTGAGTCTGTGGTGCAGTGTTGAGTCTATGGGTAGTGTTGAGTCTATGGGCAGTGTTGAGTCTATGGGCAGTGTTGAGTCTATGGTGCAGTGTTGAGTCTATAGGTAGTGTTGAGTCTATGGGTAGTGTTGAGTCTATGGGCATTGTTGAGTCTATGGGTAGCAGTGTTGAGTCTGTGGTGCAGTGTTGAGTCTATGGTGCAGTGTTGAGTCTATGGTGCAGTGTTGACTCTATGGGTAGCAGTGTTGAGTCTATGGGTAGCAGTGTTGAGTCTATGGGTAGCAGTGTTGAGTCTATGGGTAGGAGTGTTGAGTCTATGGGTAGCAGTGTTGAGTCTATGGTGCAGTGTTGAGTCTATGGTGCAGTGTTGAGTCTATGGGCAGTGTTGAGTCTATGGTGCAGTGTTGAGTCTATGGTGCAGTGTTGAGTCTATGGTGCAGTGTTGAGTCTATGGTGCAGTGTTGAGTCCATGGTGTAGCAGTGTTGAGTCTATGGTGCAGTGTTGAGTCTGTGGGTAGCAGTGTTGAGTCTATGGTGCAGTGTTGAGTCTATGGGCAGTGTTGAGTCTATGGTGCAGTGTTGTGTCTATGGTGCAGTGTTGAGTCTATGGGCAGTGTTGAGTCTATGGGCAGTGTTGAGTCTGTGGGTAGCAGTGTTGAGTCTATGGTGCAGTGTTGAGTCTATGGGCAGTGTTGAGTCTATGGTGCAGTGTTGTGTCTATGGTGCAGTGTTGAGTCTATGGTGCAGTGTTGAGTCTATGGTGCAGTGTTGAGTCTATGGTGCAGTGTTGAGTCTATGGGCAGTGTTGAGTCTATGGGCAGTGTTGAGTCTGTGGGTAGCAGTGGCTCCGTGTCTCTGTGTGTGTGTCTCTCCGTGTGTCTCTCCGTGTGTCTCCGTGTGTCTCTCGGTGTGTCTCTCCGTGTGTCTCCCCGTGTGTCTCCCCGCGGTGTCTCTGCGTGTGCAGTGTGCCTAGCGTCGTGTCTCTCCGTGTGTCTCCCCGCGGTGTCTCTGCGTGTGCAGTGTGCATAGCGTCGTGTCTCTGTGTGTGTCTCTCCGTGTGTCTCTCCGTGTGTCTCCCCGCGGTGTCTCTGCGTGTGCAGTGTGCCTAGCGTCGTGTCTCCCTGTGTGTCTCCCCGCGGTGTCTCTGCGTGTGCAGTGTGCCTAGCGTCGTGTCTCCCCGTGTGTGTCTCTCCCCGCGGTGTCTCTGCGTGTGCAGTGTGCATAGCGTCGTGTCTCTGTGTTTCTCTCCGTGTGTCTCTTCGTGTGTGTCTCCCCGTGTGTCTCCCCGCGGTGTCTCTGCATGTGCAGTGTGCCTAGCGTCGCGTCTCCCCCCTTGTGTGTGCGTGTCTCTCACCCCGCGGTGTCTGCGTGTGCCTAGCGTCGCGTCTCCCCCCTTGTGTGTGCGTGTCTCTCACCCCGCGGTGTCTCTGCGTGTGCAGTGTGCCTAGCGTCGTGTCTACGTGTGTGTCTCCCCGTGTGTCTCCCCGTGTGTGCGTCTCTCACCCCGCGGTGTCTCTGCGTGTGCAGTGTGCCTAGTGTCGCGTCTCCCCCCTTGTGTGTGTGCGTGTCTCTCACCCCGCGGTGTCTCTGCGTGTGCAGTGTGCATAGCGTCGCGTCTCCCCCCTTGTGTGTGTGCGTGTCTCTCACCCCGCGGTGTCTCTGCGTGTGCAGTGTGCCTAGCGTCGCGTCTCCCCCCTTGTGTGTGCGTGTCTCTCACCCCGCGGTGTCTCTGCGTGTGCAGTGTGCCTAGCGTCGCGTCTCCCCCCTTGTGTGTGTGCGCGTCTCTCACCCCGCGGTGTCTCTGCGTGTGCAGTGTGCCTAGCGTCGTGTCTATGTGTGTGTCTCCCCGTGTGTCTCCCCGTGTGTGCGTCTCTCACCCCGCGGTGTCTCTGCGTGTGCAGTGTGCCTAGCGTCGTGTCTCTGTGTGTGTCTCTCCGTGTGTGTCTCTCCGTGTCTCTCCGTGTGTCTCCCCGCGGTGTCTCTGCGTGTGCAGTGTGCATAGCGTCGCGTCTCCCCCCTTGTGTGTGCGCGTGTCTCTCACCCCGCGGTGTCTCTGCGTGTGCAGTGTGCATAGCGTCGCGTCTCCCCCCTTGTGTGTGTGCGTGTCTCTCACCCCGCGGGGTCTCTGCGTGTGCAGTGTGCCTAGCGTCGCGTCCTCCCCCCTTGTGTGTGCGCGTGTCTCTCACCCCGCGGTGTCTCTGCGTGTGCAGTGTGCCTAGCGTCGCGTCCTCCCCCCTTGTGTGTGTGCGTGTCTCTCACCCCGCGGTGTCTCTGCGTGTGCAGTGTGCATAGCGTCGTGTCTCCCCGTGTGTGCGTCTCTCACCCCGCGGTGTCTCTGCGTGTGCAGTGTGCATAGCGTCATGTCTATGTGTGTGTCTCCCCCCTTGTGTGTGCGTGTCTCTCACCCCGCGGTGTCTCTGCGTGTGCAGTGTGCCTAGCGTCGCGTCCTCCCCCCTTGTGTGTGTGCGTGTCTCTCACCCCGCGGTGTCTCTGCGTGTGCAGTGTGCATAGCGTCATGTCTACGTGTGTGTCTCTCCGTGTGTGTCTCTCCGTGTCTCTCCGTGTCTCTCCCCGCGGTGTCTCTGCGTGTGCAGTGTGCCTAGCGTCGCGTCCTCCCCCCTTGTGTGTGTGCGTGTCTCTCACCCCGCGGTGTCTCTGCGTGTGCAGTGTGCATAGCGTCGGGCACCAAGGTGGCGCTGTTCAACCGGCTGCGTTCGCAGACAGTGAGCACGCGCTACCTTCACGTCGAGGGTGGAAACTTCCATGCCAGCTCCCAACAATGGGGGGCGTTCTACATCCACCTGTGTAAGTGGGGGGGGTGGGTGGGTTGGTGGGTGGGTTGGTGGGTGGGTTGGTGGGGAGGAGGAGGAAGGTGGGGAGGGGAAGGGCAACAGAGGTCAATCGACCTCGGTTCTGTGGCCACCACCGCCACCACCACCACTGTTTCCAGCTCGCTTGCGTTTTATCCGCCCGGCGCTCGGCTCGTTGTTGTGAGCGTCGCTCCTCCGCCCTATGTTGTTGTTGTCGTTGTCGTTGCTGGAGGGTCGACTGCCTCCAGCTGCCCGAGTAGCCTCAAGGTGCACCTAGCCTGGCACTGCCCCCAGTAGCTTCAAGGTGCACCTAGCCTGGCACTGCCCAGTAGCAGCAGCAGCAGTAGCAGCAGCGTCCTTCACGAGCCTCCTCCACGGAGGCCGATCTTGGCACCGCTTGTAGCGCTCATCGGCAAGTCCACTCAGCTCCACGTCCTCCTGTGCCACGTCACTCCGTCTCTTCTCTAGCCCGTGTCACTCGCTCACTCACTCACCCACCCAACCACCCACTCACCCACTCACCCACCCACCCACTCATCCACTCACTCACCCACTCACTCAACCACTCACCCACTCACTCACTCACCCACCCATTCACCCACCCACTCACTCACCCATCAGCTCCGTCTCTACTCCAGCCCGTGTCACTCGCTCACTTACCTACTCACTCACTCACCCACTTACTCACCCATACACTCACCCACTTACCCACTCACCCACTCTCCTACCCACTTACTCACCCACATACTCATACACTCACCCACTCACTGACCCACTCACTCACCCACCCACCCACTCACCCTCCTACTCACCCACTCACCCACTTACTCACCCATACACTCACCCACTTACCCACTCACCCACTCTCCTACCCACTTACTCACCCACATACTCATACACTCACCCACTCACTCACCCACTCACTCACCCACCCACCCACT
The DNA here is from genome assembly GCF_010993605.1 of Petromyzon marinus. Taxonomy (NCBI): domain Eukaryota; kingdom Metazoa; phylum Chordata; class Hyperoartia; order Petromyzontiformes; family Petromyzontidae; genus Petromyzon; species Petromyzon marinus. The sequence continues at coordinate 391,538 of NW_022638177.1, read as the reverse complement.
CACCCTCCTACTCACCCACTCACTCACACACTCACTCACCCATACACTCATCCACTCACTCACCCACTTATCTACACACCCATACACTCACCCACTCATTCACCCACCCACTCACCCACTCACTCACTCACCCACTCACTTGCCCACTCACCCATCTCTCATGTACCACACAGTGCTGGCCTTTGTAGGCGCTGCTACTGCTGCTACGAGCAACACTTGCCCCTTCAGCCTGCTAGAGGCTACACGGGGGACCTTTGTCTGTGTCTACCTTCATAGACACTGCTGCTGCTACTCGCTACTAACACCACTTGCCCCTACAGCCTGCTAGAGGCTACACGGGGGACCTTTGTCTGTGTCTACCTTCATAGGCGCTGCTGCTGCTACTCGCTACTAACACCACTTGCCCCTACAGCCTGCTAGAGGCTACACGGGGGACCTTTGTCTGTGTCTACCTTCATAGGCGCTGCTGCTGCTACTCGCTACTAACAGCACTTGCCCCTACAGCCTGCTAGAGGCTACACGGAGGACCTTTGTCTGTGTCTACCTTCATAGACGCTGCTGCTGCTACTCGCTACTACCAACAGCACTTGCCCCTACAGCGCTGTTAGAGGCTACACGGGGGACCTTTGTCTGTGTCTACCTTCATAGGCGCTGCTGTTGCTACTCGCTACTAACAGCACTTGCCCCTACAGCCTGCTAGAGGCTACACGGGGGACCTTTGTCTGTGTCTACCTTCATAGGCACTGCTGCTGCTACTCGCTACTACCAACAGCACTTGCCCCTACAGCCTGCTAGAGGCTACACGGGGGACCTTTGTCTGTGTCTACCTTCATAGGCACTGCTGCTGCTACTCGCTACTACCAACAGCACTTGCCCCTACAGCCTGCTAGAGGCTACACGGGGGACCTTTGTCTGTGTCTACCTTCATAGGCGCTGCTGCTGCTACTCGCTACTAACAGCACTTGCCCCTACAGCCTGCTAGAGGCTACACGGAGGACCTTTGTGTCTACCTTCATAGACGCTGCTGCTGCTACTCGCTACTACCAACAGCACTTGCCCCTACAGCGCTGTTAGAGGCTACACGGGGGACCTTTGTCTGCGTCTACCTTCATAGACGCTGCTGCTGCTGCTACTCGCTACTACCAGCAGCACTTGCCCCTACAGCGCTGTTAGAGGCTACACGGGGGACCTTTGTCTGTGTCTACCTTCATAGGCGCTGCTGTTGCTACTCGCTACTAACAGCACTTGCCCCTACAGCCTGCTAGAGGCTACACGGGGGACCTTTGTCTGCGTCTACCTTCATAGGCGCTGCTGCTGCTGCTACTCGCTACTACCAGCAGCACTTGCCCCTACAGCGCTGTTAGAGGCTACACGGGGGACCTTTGTCTGTGTCTACCTTCATAGACGCTGCTGTTGCTACTCGCTACTAACAGCACTTGCCCCTACAGCCTGCTAGAGGCTACACGGGGGACCTTTGTCTGCGTCTACCTTCATAGACGCTGCTGCTGCTACTCGCTACTACCAACAGCACTTGCCCCTACAGCCTGCTAGAGGCTACACGGGGGACCTTTGTCTGTGGCTACCTTCATAGACACTGCTGCTGCTACTCGCTACTACCAACAGCACTTGCTCCTACAGCCTGCTAGAGGCTACACGGGGGACCTTTGTCTGCGTCTACCTTCATAGGCACTGCTGCTGCTGCTACTCGCTACTACCAGCAGCACTTGCCCCTACAGCGCTGTTAGAGGCTACACGGGGGACCTTTGTCTGTGTCTACCTTCATAGACGCTGCTGCTGCTACTCGCTACTAACAGCACTTGCCCCTACAGCCTGCTAGAGGCTACACGGGGGACCTTTGTCTGCGTCTACCTTCATAGACGCTGCTGCTGCTGCTGCTACTCGCTACTACCAGCAGCACTTGCCCCTACAGCGCTGTTAGAGGCTACACGGGGGACCTTTGTCTGTGTTTCGTCCGTGGTGCAGTGGACGACGAAGAGTCGGAGGGTGAGGAGTTCACGGTGCGTGACGGATACATCCACTACGGGCAGACGGTGAAGCTGGTCTGCTCAGTGACGGGCATGGCGTTACCTCGCCTGGTACACACACACTCACACACAGTCACACACACAGTCACACACACACACTCACACACGTGCACACACTCACACACGTGCACACACAGTCACATGTACACACAGTCACACACACACTCACACACGTACACACGTGCACACACAGTCACACACACACACACACACGTACACACACTCACACACGTACACACGTACACACACTCGCACACGTACACACACAGTCACACACACAGTCACACACGTACACACACTCGCACACAGTCACACACACTCACACGTACACACACTCACACACGTACACACACAGTCACACACACACACAGTCACACACGTACACACACAGTCACACACACTCACACGTACACACACTCACACACGTACACACAGTCACACACGTACACACAGTCACACACACACTCACACACGTACATACACGCGTACACACCTCACACACAGTCACACACACACGTACACTCACACACTCACACACTCACACGTACACACTCACACGTACACACACTCACACACGTACACACACTCACACACTCACACACGTACATACACTCACACGCGTACACACACTCACACACTCACACACACTCACACGTACACACACTCACACAGACACACACACTCACAGACACACGCAGACAGTCACACACACACGTACACACTCACACACACTCACACACAGTCACACACACAGTCACACACTCACACACACTCACACACAGTCACACACACTCACGTACACACACTCACACACTCACACACGTACACACACTCACACACAGGCACACACGTACACACTCACACACACTCACACACAGTCACACACACAGTCACACACTCACACTCACACACACTCACACACAGTCACACACACAGTCACACACTCACACACTCACACGTACACACTCACACACTCACACGTACACACACTCACACGTACACACTCACACGTACACACTCACACACTCACACGTACACACACTCACACACGTACACACACTCACACACGTACATACACTCACACGCGTACACACACTCACACACACACACACACACGTACACTCACACACTCACACACAGTCACACACACTCACACGTACACACTCACACAGACTCACACACACTCACACACACTCACAGACACACGCAGACAGTCACACACTCACACGTACATACTCACACACACTCACACGTACATACTCACACACACTCACACACAGTCACACACACAGTCACACACTCACACGTACACACACTCACACACTCACACACTCACACACAGTCACACACACTCACGTACACACACTCACACACGTACACACTCACACACAGTCACACACGTACACACTCACACACACTCACACACAGTCACACACACAGTCACACACTCACACACACTCACACACAGTCACACACAGTCACACACTCACACGTACACACTCACACGTACACACTCACACATACACACACTCACACACTCACACGTACACACGTACACACACACACTCACACGTACACACACTCACACACGTACACACACTCACACACTCACACACGTACATACACTCACACGCGTACACACAGTCACACACTCACACACTCACACGTACACACACTCACACACATACACTCACACACTCACACACAGTCACACACACTCACACGTACACACACACTCACACACACTCACAGACAGTCACACACAGTCACACACTCACACTCACACACTCACACACAGTCACACACACAGTCACACACTCACACGTACACACTCACACGTACACACTCACACACGTACACACACTCACACACAGTCACACACACTCACGTACACACACTCACACACTCACACACGTACACACACTCACACACAGTCACACACGTACACACTCACACACACACTCACACACAGTCACACACTCACACTCACACACACTCACACACAATCACACACACAGTCACACACGTACACACTCACACGTACACACTCACACGTACACACACTCACACACTCACATGTACACACTCACACGTACACACACTCACACACGTACACACACTCACACACTCACACACGTACATACACTCACACGCGTACACACACTCACACGTACACACACTCACACACACTCACACACACACACTCACACACACTCACACACAGTCACACACAGTCACACACTCACACACGTACACACACTCACACACTCACACGTACACACACTCACACACTCACATACTCACACGTACACACACAGTCACACTCACACACAGTCACACACACTCACAGACACACACAGACACACCTACACACACTCACACGTACACACATACTCACACACTCACAGACACACAGACAGTCACGCAGTCACACGTACACACGTACACACATTCACACACAGTCACACACTCACACGTACACTCACACTCACACATGTACACACACTCACACACTCACACGTACACACACTCACACACTCACACACACTCACACACACTCACACACGTACACACACTCACACGTACACACACTCACACATACACACACTCAAACACTCACACACACTCACACGTACACACACACTCACACGTACACACGTGTACACACACTCACACACTCACACGTACACACACACACTCACACGTACACACACTCACACACTCACACGTACACACACTCGCAGACACACACAACACCGACACACACTCACACACAGTCACACACTCACACGTACACTCACACGTACACACACTCACACGTACACACACTCACACACAGTCACACACACTCACGTACACACACACTCACACGTACACACACACGTACACACACTCACACACACTCACACACGTACACACACTCACACGAACACACACTCACACACAGTCACACACACTCACAGACACACACAGACACACCTACACACACACAGTCACACACTCACACGTACACACACTCACACACACTCACAGACACACACAGACACACCTACACACACACACTCACACACGTATACACACACACACTCACACGTACACACACTCACACACAGTCACACACACTCACAGACACACACAGACACACGTACACACACTCTCACGTACACACACTCACACACAGTCACACACTCACACGTACACTCACACGTACACACACTCACACACAGTCACACACACTCACAGACACACAGACAGACACACGTACACACACACACTCACACATACACACACTCACACACAGTCACACACTCACACGTACACACACACGTACACACACTCACACACAGTCACACACACTCACGTACGTACACACACTCACACACAGTCACACACACTCACACGTATGTACACACACTCACACACAGTCACACACACTCACACGTACACACACTCACACACAGTCACACACACTCACACGTACACACACTCACACACAGTCACACACGCTCACAGACAGACACACCTACACACACACACACCCATGTGTGTGTATCTGTGTGTGTCCCTGCGTGTGTGTGTCCACGTGTGTGTGTCCACGTGTCCCGGACAGATAATCCGAAAGGTGGACAAGCAGACAGCGCTGTTGGATGCGGATGACCCGGTGTCCCAGCTGCACAAGTGTGCCTTTTACCTGAAGGACACGGAGCGCATGTACCTGTGTCTCTCTCAGGAGCGCATCATCCAGTTCCAGGTGAGTACACACACACACATTGATGCACACAGACACACACAACAACAACAACAACCATCATTCGCCACTAAGTGGCGGTGACGTCACCACGACGCTTGTGCCAGGCCATGTGCACCTTGAGGCCACGTGAAGTGTCGAACGCCCGCCGGCAGGAAGTCACGGGGCAGACCCAGCAGGTGCCACGGGTCGACTGACTGAGATGACTGGCATGATGCACCACCTGTGCCCCCTACTTTGCCAACCTGCTGTGCCTTAGCCACCCGGCGCTCCGCTCGTTGTTGTGAGCGTCGTTCCTCCGCCCTCCGTTGTTGTTGGAGGGCGACTGCCTCCACCTGCCCAGTAGCAGCGTCCTTCACGAGCCTCCTCCACAGAGGCCGATCTTGACACCGCTGGTACCAGTCATCGGCAAGTCCGTTCAGCTCCACGTCCTCCTGTACCACATCACTCCATCTCTTCTCTAGCCCGTGCCGTGCCCGTTTAGCCCCCTCTATCCGGCCGAACAAAAGCTGTTTGGGCATGCGGTGGCTGGGCATGCGGGCTACATGGCCCAGCCAACGCAACCTTGCCTGCCGGAGGAGCTCACCAATGGACTTTGTCCAGATCTTTCGAGGATTTGTGAGCTCCTCACACAATCCAGCCTGGTTAAACCCAGGATTGATCGTAGGCAGACCAGCTTAAATGTTTCTAACCAGCGAAGATGTTCCATTAGGGGGGTCCACGTTTCGCAAGCGTAGAGAAGGGAGGGAATGACCGTGGCCGAGAAGACCTGAAGCTTCGTGCGAAGCGATAGACCAGGTAGCTTCCACACAGCGTTACGCAACCGATGAAAAGATAATGCCGCTCGACTGATTCCGAGTGAGACCTCTGCTGTTAAACCTGTTATGACACACACACAAACACACACACAGAGAGACACACAGATACACACACACAGATACACACACACAGACACACACACAGACACAACAACAACAACCGCCATTCGCCACTAAGTGGCGGTGACGTCACCACGACGCTTGTGCCAGGCTATGTGCACCCTGAGGCCATGTACACACACAGACACATACACACAGATACACACACAGACACAAAGGTAACAAACACAAAGATCCCCCAAATAGCCTTAACAGACTGTAGGGGCAAGTGCTGTTAGCGAGCACCTATGAAGGCCGGAACGGTACACGAGGGGGTGGGTGGCCAGCACCACGCCCGACCGCCTTTGTCTCCCTAGTGGCAATGTTTTTATCCACCGCACCAGGTACTCATTTGAGGCTGAGTCGACCTAGGGGAGGCCCGGGACCGGTTCAGATAATCGTCACTGGTGTTGGCCGTGAGCAGGAATCGAACCCGGGTCGCCAGGTTCATAGCGCAGCGCGCTAACTGCTACACTACCGCTCCCCACACAGACACACACACACAGACACACACACACAGACACACACACAGACACACAAACACACAGACACACAGACACACAGATACACACACACAGACACACACACAGACACACAGACACACAGACACACAAACAGACAGACACACACACAGATACACACACACAGACACACAGACACACACACAGATACACACACACAGATACACACACACAGATACACACACACAGATACACACACAGATACACACAGACACACACACAGACACACAAACACACAGACACACAGATACACACACACAGACAGACACACACGCACAGACACACACACACAGACGCACAGACACACACACACAGACACGCACAGACACGCACAGACACACACAGACACGCACATACACACACAGACACGCACATACACACACAGATACACACAGATACACATTGATACACACAGATACACATTGATACACACAGATACACATTGATACACACAGACACACACACAGACACACACACAGATACACACAGATACACATTGATACACACAGACACACACAGACACACACAGATACGTACAGACACACACAGATACACATTGATACACACAGACACACACAGATACACATTGATACACACAGATACACACAGACACGCACATACACACACAGACACACACAGATACACACAGATACACACAGACACACACAGATACACACAGATACACACAGATACACATTGATACACACAGATACACACAGACACGCACATACACACACAGACACACACAGATACACACAGATACACACAGACACACACAGATACACATTGATACACACAGACACGCACATACACACACAGACACACACAGATACACATTGATACACACAGACACGCACAGCTACACACAGACACACACACACAGATACACACAGACACACACACAGATACGCATAGACACACACAGATACACACAGATACACAGAGACACACACAGATACACACACAGATACACACACAGATACACACACAGACACACACAGATACACACAGACACACACAGACACACACAGATACACACACAGATACACACACAGAGACACACACAGAGACACACACAGAGACACACACAGAGACACACACACAGATACACACACAGATACACACACAGATACACACACAGATACACAGACACACACAGATACACACAGATACACAGAGGCACACACAGATACACACAGACACACACACAGACACACACAGACACACACAGATACACACAGACACACACACAGACACACACAGATACACACACAGATACACACACAGATACACACACAGATACACAGATACACACACAGATGCGCACACAGATACACACACAGATACACACACAGATACACACACAGATGCACACACAGATACACACAGATACACAGAGGCACACACAGATACACACAGACACACACACAGACACACACAGATACACACACAGATACACACACAGATACACAGATACACACACAGATACGCACACAGATGCACACAGATACACACACAGATACACACACAGATACACACACAGACACACACAGACACACACACAGACACACACAGATACACACACAGACGCACACAGATACACACAGAGATACACACACAGACGCACACAGATACACACAGAGACACAGACACACACAGATACACACACAGACACACACACAGATACACACACAGATACGCACAGACACGCACAGATACACAGGTACACACAGATACACACACACACAGATACACACAGATACACAGATACACACACAGATACACACACAGATACACACACAGAGGCACACACAGATACACACAGACACACACACAGACACACACAGATACACACAGACACACACACAGACACACACAGATACACAGATGCACACACAGGCACACACAGATACACACAGACACACACACAGACACACACAGACACACACACAGATACACACACAGATACACACACAGACACACACAGACACACACAGATACACACACAGATACACACACAGATACACAGATACACACACAGACACACAGATACACACACAGACACACACACAGATACACACAGACACACACACAGACACACACAGATACACACAGATACACACACAGATACACACAGATACACACAGATACACACAGATACACACACAGATACACACACAGAGGCACACACAGATACACACAGACACACACACAGACACACACAGATACACACAGACACACACACAGACACACACAGATACACAGATGCACACACAGGCACACACAGATACACACAGACACACACACAGACACACACAGACACACACACAGATACACACACAGATACACACACAGACACACACAGACACACACAGACACACACAGATACACACACAGATACACAGATACACACACAGACACACAGATACACACACAGACACACACAGAGATACACACAGACACACACACAGACACACACAGATACACACAGAGACACACACAGATACACACACACAGATACACACACAGATACACACACAGATACACAGACACACACAGATACACACAGATACACAGAGGCACACACAGATACACAGAGGCACACACAGATACACACAGACACACACACAGACACACACAGATACACACAGACACACACACAGACACACACAGATACACACACAGATACACACACAGATACACACACAGATACACAGATACACACACAGATACGCACACAGATACACACACAGATACACACACAGATACACACACAGATGCACACACAGATACACACAGATACACAGAGGCACACACAGATACACACAGACACACACACAGACACACACAGATACACACACAGATACACACACAGATACACAGATACACACACAGATACGCACACAGATGCACACAGATACACACACAGATACACACACAGATACACACACAGACACACACAGACACACACACAGACACACACAGATACACACACAGACGCACACAGATACACACAGAGATACACACACAGACGCACACAGATACACACAGAGACACAGACACACACAGATACACACACAGACACACACACAGATACACACACAGATACGCACAGACACGCACAGATACACAGGTACACACAGATACACACACACACAGATACACACAGATACACACAGATACACACAGATACACAGATACACACACAGATACACACACAGATACACACACAGAGGCACACACAGATACACACAGACACACACACAGACACACACAGATACACACAGACACACACACAGACACACACAGATACACAGATGCACACACAGGCACACACAGATACACACAGACACACACACAGACACACACAGACACACACACAGATACACACACAGACACACACAGACACACACAGATACACACACAGATACACAGATACACACACAGACACACAGATACACACACAGACACACAGATACACACACAGACACACAGATACACACAGACACACACACAGACACACACAGATACACACAGATACACACAGATACACACAGATACACACAGATACACACAGATACACACACAGATACACACACAGAGGCACACACAGATACACACAGACACACACACAGACACACAGATACACACAGACACACACACAGACACACACAGATACACAGATGCACACACAGGCACACACAGATACACACAGACACACACACAGACACACACAGACACACACACAGATACACACACAGATACACACACAGACACACACAGACACACACAGACACACACAGATACACACACAGATACACAGATACACACACAGACACACAGATACACACACAGACACACACACAGATACACACAGACACACACACAGACACACACAGATACACACAGATACACACAGATACACACACAGATACACACAGATACACACAGATACACACACAGATACACACACAGGTACACACACAGACACACACACAGACACACACAGACACACACAGATACACAAACACACACAGACACACAGAGACACACACACAAACACACACACACAGACACACACAGGTACACAAGTACATAGATACAGAGAGAGACGCACACAGACAGTGACCATCCATCACGTCTCCGTGTCTCACCCCCACCCCCACCCGTGTCTCACCCCCCCCCCCCCCCGCCACCACCACCACCACCACCACCGCCACCCCCGCCGTGTCCCCCAGGCGACGCCGTGCCCCAAGGAGCTGAACAAGGAGATGATCAACGACGGTGCCTCGTGGACCATCATCAGCACGGACAAGGCGGAGTACACCTTCTACGAGGGCATGGGGCCCGTCAGCGCGCCCGTCACACCCGTGCCCGTCGTCGAGAGCCTGCAGGTGCTCACGGGGGTCACCGGGGGTCACCGGGGGTCACCGGGGGTCACCGGGGCGACGGGGGTCACCGGGGGTCACCGGGGCGATGGGGGTCACCGGGGCGACGGGGGTTGCTAGGACAGTCACGTAGGTAAAGTCACCCAACGTGAGTTTCACCCTACGTGACTTTACCGAATAGAACCAAAGAGTATGGATCCTTGCAGTCACGAAAGCTTCACATCTAGAAGTGCTAGGACAGGTTACCAGCCGGGTGTCCCCGTGTCTCCCCGTGTCTCCGCGTGACCGTGTCCCCATGTCCTCGTGTCTCCCCGTGACCGTGTCTCCCCGTGTCTCCCTGTGACCGTGTCTACGTGTCTCCCCGTGTCTCCCCGTGACCATGTCTCCCCGTGTCCCCGTGTCTCCCCGTGTCCCCGTGTCTCCCCGTGACCGTGTCCCCATGTCCTCGTGTCTCCCCGTGGCCGTGTTCCCGTGTCTCCCCGTGTCCCCCCGTGTCTCCCCGTGTCTCCCCGTGACCGTGTCTCCCCGTGTCTCCCCGTGACCGTGTCCCCGTGTCTCCCCGTGTCTCCCCGTGACCGTGTCTCCCCGTGATCATGTCCTCATGTCCCCGTGTCTCCCCGTGACCGTGTCCCCGTGTCTCCCCGTGTCTCCCCGTGTCTCCCCGTGACCGGGTCCCCGTGTCCCCCCGTGTCTCCAGCTGAATGGAGGCGGTGACGTGGCGATGCTGGAACTTACCGGACAGAATTTCACGCCCAACCTCAGGGTCTGGTTTGGAGATGTGGAGGCCGAGACCATGTACCGGTAATCTCGCGCACGCACGCACACATGCAGACGCACAGACATGCACGGACACGCACAGACACGCACGCACACATGCAGACGCACAGACACGCACGGACACGCACAGACACGCACACATGCAGACACACGGACACGCACGGACACATGCAGATGCACAGACACGCATGCACGGACACGCACACATACACGGACACGCACACATACACGGACACGCACGCACACATGCAGACGCACAGACACACACGCACGCACGGACACGCACACATACACGCACGGGCACGCACGCACGGACACACACACGCACACACGGACACGCAGACACACCCACGCACGCACACGCACGCCCACAAAGACAAAGACACCCCCTTATAGCCTCAACAGACTGTTGGGGCTATACATACACACAGATACACAAACACAGATACAGTGAGGGGAAAAAAGTATTTGATCCCCTGCTGATTTTGTACGTTTGCCCACTGACAAAGAAATGCTCAGTCTATAATTTTAATGGTAGGTTTATTTGAACAGTGAGAGACAGAATAACGACTACAAAATCCAGAAAAACGCATGGCAAAAATGTTATAAATTGATTTGCATTTTAATGAGGGAAATAAGTATTTGACCCCCTCTCAATCAGAAAGATTTCCGGCTCCCAGGTGTCTTTTATACAGGTCACGAGCTGAGATTAGGAGCACACTCTTAAGGGAGTGCTCCTAATCTCAGCTCGTTACCTGTATAAAAGACACCTGTCCACAGAAGCAATCAATCAATCAGATTCCAAACTCTCCACCATGGCCAAGACCAAAGAGCTCTCCAAGGATGTCAGGGACAAGATTGTAGACCTACACAAGGCTGGAATGGGCTACAAGACCATTGCCAAGCAGCTTGGTGAGAAGGTGACAACAGTTGGTGCGATTATTTGCAAATGGAAGAAACACAAAAGAACTGTCAATCTCCCTCGGCCTGGGGCTCAATGCAAGATCTCACCTCGTGGAGTTGCAATGATCATGAGAACGGTGAGGAATCAGCCCAGAACTACACGGGAGGATCTTGTCAATGATCTCAAGGCAGCTGGGACCATAGTCACCAAGAAAACAATTGGTAACACACTACGCCGTGAAGGACTGAAATCCTGCAGCGCCCGCAAGGTCCCCCTGCTCAAGAAAGCACATATACATGCCTGTCTCAAGTTTGCCAATGAACATCTGAATGATTCAGAGGACAACTGGGTGAAAGTGTTGTGGTCAGATGAGACCAAAATGGAGCTCTTTGGCATCAACTCAACTCGCCGTGTTTGGAGGAGGAGGAATGCTGCCTATGACCCCAAGAACACCATCTCCACCGTCAAACATGGAGGTGGAAACATTATGCTTTGGGGGTGTTTTTCTGCTAAGGGGACAGGACAACTTCACCGCATCAGAGGGACGATGGACGGGGCCATGTACCGTCAAATCTTGGGTGAGAACCTCCTTCCCTCAGCCAGGGCATTGAAAATGGGTCGTGGATGGGTATTCCAGCATGACAATGACCCAAAACACACGGCCAAGGCAACAAAGGAGTGGCTCAAGAAGAATCACATTAAGGTCCTGGAGTGGCCTAGCCAGTCTCGAGACCTTAATCCCATAGAAAATCTGTGGAGGGAGCTGAAGGTTCGAGTTGCCAAACGTCAGCCTCGAAACGTTAATGACTTTGAGAAGATCTGCAAAGAGGAGTGGGACAAAATCCCTCCTGAGATGTGTGCAAACCTGGTGGTCAACTACAAGAAACGTCTGACCTCTGTGATTGCCAACAAGGGTTTTGCCACCAAGTACTAAGTCATGCAAATCAATTTATAGCATTTTTGACATGCGTTTTTCTGGATGTTTTTGTTGTTATTCTGTCTCTCACTGTTCAAATAAACCTACCATTAAAATTACAGACTGATCATTTCTTTGTCAGTGGGCAAACGTACAAAATCAGCAGGGGATCAAATACTTTTTTTCCCTCACTGTATATACACTCACCAGATACACAAAGACCCCCCCGTGTAGCCTTAACAGACTGCAGGGGCAAGTGCTGTTATCAAGCAGCAGCTACAAAACCCAGAACGGTACACGAAGGGGTTGGGTGGCCAGCACCACGCCCGGCCGCCTTTGTCTCCCCAGTGGCGATGTTTACTACACACCGCACCAGGTACCTTATTGAGGCTGAGTCGACCTAGGGGAGGCCCAGGGACCGGTTCAGATAATCGTCACTGACGGTGTTGGCCGTGAGCGGGAATGGAATTCGGTTCGCTGGGTTCGTAGCGCAGCGTAGCGCTAACCGCTACACCCACCACTCCCCCACAGATACAGATACACACACAGACAGACATACAATCACACAGATGCACACTCACACAGATACAACAACAACAACCGTCATTCGCCACTAAGTGGCGGTGACGTCACCACGACGCTTGTGCCAGGCCATGTGCACCTTGAGGCCACGTGAAATGTCGAACGCCCGCTGGCAGGAGGTCACGGGGCAGACCCAGCAGGTGCCACGGGTCGACTGACTGAGATGACTGGCTTGATGCACCACCTGTGCCCCCTACTGTGCCAACTTGCTGTGCTTTAGCCACCCGGCGCTCCGCTCGTTGTTGTGAGCGTCGCTGTGCTGACAGCATGCTGTGTGTGTGTCTCTCTCTCTCACCACCAGCTGTGCTGACAGCACGCTGTGTCTGTGTCTCTCTCTCTCACCACTAGCTGTGCTGACAGCATGCTGTGTCTGTGTGTCTCTCTCTCCCCACCAGCTGTGCTGACAGCATGCTGTGTCTGTGTGTCTCTCTCTCTCACCACCAGCTGTGCTGACAGCATGCTGTGTCTGTGTCTCTCTCTCACCACCAGCTGTGCTGACAGCATACTGTGTGTGTGCGTGTCTCTCTCTCTCTCACTACCAGCTGTGCTGAGGGCATGCTGTTTGTGTCTCTCTCTCTCACCACCAGCTGTGCTGACAGCATGCTGTGTCTGTGTCTCTCTCTCCCCACCAGCTGTGCTGACAGCATGCTGTCTCTCTCTCTCTCCCCACCAGCTGTGCTGAGAGCATGCTGTGTCTCTCTCTCACCACCAGCTGTGCTGACAGCATGCTGTGTCTGTGTCTGTGTCTCTCTCACCACCAGCTGTGCTGACAGCATGCTGTGTCTGTCTCTCTCTCCACCAGCTGTGCTGAGAGCATGCTGTGTCTGTGTCTCTCTCTCTCCCCACCAGCTGTGCTGACAGCATGCTGTGTCTGTGTCTCTCTCTCTCACCACCAGCTGTGCTGACAGCATGCTGTGTGTGTCTCTCTCTCCACCTGCTGTGCTGACAGCATGCTGTGTGTCTCTCTCCCTCTCTCACTACCAGCTGTGCTGACAGCATGCTGTGTCTGTGTCTCTCTCTCTCTCCACCAGCTGTGCTGACAGCATGCTGTGTGTGTCTGTCTCTCTCTCACCACCAGCTGTGCTGAGGGCATGCTGTGTCTGTCTCTCTCACCACCAGCTGTGCTGACAGCATGCTGTGTCTGTGTCTCTCTCTCCCCACCAGCTGTGCTGAGGGCATGCTGTGTCTGTGTCTGTGTCTCCCTCTCTCCCCACCAGCTGTGCTGAGGGCATGCTGTGTCTGTCTCTCTCTCCACCAGCTGTGCTGACAGCATGCTGTGTCTGTCTCTCTCACCATCAGCTGTGCTGACAGCATGCTGTGTCTGTGTCTCTCCCCACCAGCTGTGCTGACAGCATGCTGTGTCTGTGTCTCTCTCTCTTACCACCAGCTGTGCTGACAGCATGCTGTGTCTGTCTCTCTCTCTCCCCACCAGCTGTGCTGAGGGCATGCTGTGTCTGTGTCTCCCTCTCTCCCCACCAGCTGTGCTGAGGGCATGCTGTGTCTGTCTCTCTCTCCACCAGCTGTGCTGACAGCATGCTGTGTCTGTCTCTCTCACCACCAGCTGTGCTGACAGCATGCTGTGTCTGTGTCTCTCCCCAGCAGCTGTGCTGACAGCATGCTGTGTCTGTGTCTCTCTCTCTCACCACCAGCTGTGCTGACAGCATGCTGTGTCTGTGTCTCTCTCTCCCCACCAGCTGTGCTGACAGCATGCTGTGTCTCTCTCTCCCCCCACCAGCTGTGCTGACAGCATGCTGTGTCTGTGTCTCTCTCCCCACCAGCTGTGCTGACAGCATGCTGTGTCTCTCTCTCTCACCACCAGCTGTGCTGACAGCATGCTGTGTCTTTCTCACCACCAGCTGTGCTGACAACATGCTGTGTCTGTCTCTCTCTCTCCCCACCAGCTGTGCTGACAGCATGCTGTGTCTGTCTCTCACCACCAGCTGTGCTGACAGCATGCTGTGTCTGTCTCTCTCTCACCACCAGCTGTGCTGAGGGCATGCTGTGTCTCTCTCCCCACCAGCTGTGCTGACAGCATGCTGTGTCTCTCTCTCTCCCCACCAGCTGTGCTGACAGCATGCTGTGTCTGTGTCTCTCTCCACCAGCTGTGCTGACAGCATGCTGTGTCTGTGTCTCTCTCTCCCCACCAGCTGTGCTGACAGCATGCTGTGTCTGTGTCTCTCTCCACCAGCTGTGCTGACAGCATGCTGTGTCTGTGTCTCTCCCCCCACCAGCTGTGCTGACAGCATGCTGTGTCTGTGTCTCTCTCTCTCCCCACCAGCTGTGCTGACAGCATGCTGTGTCTGTGTCTCTCCCCACCAGCTGTGCTGACAGCATGCTGTGTCTCTCTCTCTCTCCCCACCAGCTGTGCTGACAGCATGCTGTGTCTCTCTCTCTCTCCACCAGCTGTGCTGACAGCATGCTGTGTCTGTGTCTCTCTCCACCAGCTGTGCTGAGAGCATGCTGTGTCTGTGTCTCTCTCTCACCACCAGCTGTGCTGACAGCATGCTGTGTCTGTGTCTCTCTCCACCAGCTGTGCTGAGAGCATGCTGTGTCTGTCTCTCTCTCTCCCCACCAGCTGTGCTGACAGCATGCTGTGTCTGTGTCTCTCTCCACCAGCTGTGCTGACAGCATGCTGTGTCTCTCTCCCCACCAGCTGTGCTGACAGCATGCTGTGTCTCCCTCTCTCCCCACCAGCTGTGCTGACAGCATGCTGTGTCTGTGTCTCTCTCTCCCCACCAGCTGTGCTGACAGCATGCTGTGTCTCTCTCTCTCCCCACCAGCTGTGCTGAGAGCATGCTGTGTCTGTCTGTGTCTCTCTCTCTCTCACCAGCTGTGTCTGTGTCTGTCTGTGTCTCTCTCTCTCTCCCCACCAGCTGTGTCTGTGTCTGTGTCTCCCTCTCCCCACCAGCTGTGCTGACAGCATGCTGTGTCTCTCTCTCTCTCCCCACCAGCTGTGCTGACAGCATGCTGTGTCTCTCTCTCCCTCTCACCACCAGCTGTGCTGACAGCATGCTGTGTCTCTCTCTCTCACCAGCTGTGTCTGTCTGTCTGTGTGTCTCTCCCTCTCCCCACCAGCTGTGCTGAGAGCATGCTGTGTCTGTCTGTGTGTCTCTCCCTCTCCCCACCAGCTGTGCTGACAGCATGCTGTGTCTGTCTGTGTCTCTCTCTCCCTCTCCCCACCAGCTGTGCTGACAGCATGCTGTGTCTGTGTCTCTCTCTCTCTCCCACCAGCTGTGCTGACAGCATGCTGTGTCTGTCTGTGTCTCTCTCTCTCCCTCTCCCCACCAGCTGTGCTGAGAGCATGCTGTGCGTGGTGCCCGACATCTCGGCCTTCCGCGAGGGCTGGCGCTGGGTGAGGCAGCCGGTTCAGGTCCCCGTGACGCTCGTGCGCAGTGACGGCGTCATCTATGCCACGAGCCTCACCTTCACCTACACGCCCGAGCCGGGCCCTCGTCCGCACTGCAGCGCCGCCGGTGCCATCCTACGAGGAGGCGGCGGTGGTGGTGGTGGTGCCGGTGCCGGCGCCGGCGCCGGTGGCGGCGCCAACGCCGGCGGAGGAGGAGGAGGGAGTGGTGGGACGACGGAGCAGCAGCAGCAGATGGCGGAGGCGGGGGGAGTCGAGGTGCTGTCGTTGGCACCTCCGCTACAGTAGTGGCGGTGGTGGCGGTGGTGGCGGTGGTGGCGGGAGCGGCATCGGTGTCACAAGGTTCGGGAGAAGCGTCCGGGGTAGCGTCAGGGGTTGTGTCAGGGGTAGCGTCAGGGGAGTAGTGTCAGGGGTAGTGTGAGGGGTAGCGTCAGGGGAGTAGTGTCAGGGGTAGTGTCAGGGGTAGCGTCAGGGGTAGTGTCGGGTAGTGTCGGGAGTAGTGTCGGGGGTTGTGTCAGGGGTAGTGTCAGGGGTTGTGTCAGGGGTAGCGTCAGGGGTAGCGTCAGGGGTAGTGTCAGGGGTAGTGTCAGGGGTAGCGTCAAGGGTAGTGTCAGGGGAGTAGTGTCAGGGGTAGTGTCAGGGGTAACGTCAGGGGTAGCGTCAGGGGTGGTGTCAGGGGTAGCGTCAGGGGTAGTGTCAGGGGTAGTGTCAGGGGTAGTGTCAGGGGTAGTGTCAGGGGTAGTGTCAGGGGTGGTGTCAGGGGTGGTGTCAGGGGTGGCGTCAGGGGTAGCGTCAGGGGTAGCGTCAGGGGTAGCGTCAGGGGTGGCGTCAGGGGTGGCTTCAGGGGTAGCGTCAGGGGTAGCGTCAGGGGAGTAGTGTCAGGGGTAGCGTCAGGGGTAGCGTCAGGGGTAGCGTCAGGAGTAGTGTCAGGGGTAGCGTCAGGGGTAGCGTCAGGGGTAGCGTCAGGGGTAGCGTCAGGGGTAGCGTCAGGGGTAGCGTCAGGAGTAGTGTCAGGGGTAGTGTCAGGGGTAGCGGTGGAAGTGTCAGGGGTAGTGTCAGGGGTAGTCTCAGGGGTAGTGTCAGGGGTGGCGTCAGGGGTAGTGTCAGGGGTAGCGGTGGTAGTGTCAGGGGTAGTGTCAGGGGTAGTGTCAGGGGTAGTGTCAGGAGAGTAGCGTCAGGGTTTGTGTCGGGGGTAGTGTCAGGGGTAGTCTCAGGGGTAGTCTCAGGGGTGGCGTCAGGGGTAGTGTCAGGGGTAGTGTCAGGGGTAGCGTCAAGGGTAGTCTCAGGAGTAGTGTCAGGAGTAGTGTCAGGGGTAGTCTCAGGGGTAGTGTCAGGGGTAGTGTCAGGGGTAGTGGTGGAAGTGTCAGGGGTAGTCTCAGGAGTAGTGTCAGGGGTAGTGTCAGGGGTAGTCTCAGGGGTAGTGTCAGGGGTAGTGTCAGGGGTAGTGTCAGGGGTAGTGGTGGAAGTGTCAGGGGTAGTGTCAGGGGTAGTGTCAGGGGTAGTGTCAGGGGTAGCGGTGGAAGTGTCAGGGGTAGTGTCAGGGGTAGCGTCAAGGGTAGTCTCAGGAGTAGTGTCAGGAGTAGTGTCAGGGGTAGTCTCAGGGCTAGTCTCAGGGGTAGTGTCAGGGGTAGTGTCAGGGGTAGCGGTGGAAGTGTCAGGGGTAGTGTCAGGGGTGGCGTCAGGGGTAGTGTCAGGGGTAGCGGTGGAAGTGTCAGGGGTAGTGTCAGGGGTTAGTGTCAGGGGTAGTGTCAGGGGTAGTGTCAGGGGTAGTGTCAGGGGTAGTGTCAGGGGTAGTGTCAGGGGTAGTGTCAGGGGAGTAGTGTCAGGGGTAGTGTCAGGGGTAGTGTCAGGGGTAGCGTCAGGGGTAGTGTCAGGGGTAGCGTCAGGGGTAGCGTCAGGGGTAGTGTCAGGGGTAGTCTCAGGAGTAGTGTCAGGGGTAGTGTCAGGGGTAGTGTCAGGGGTAGTCTCAGGAGTAGTGTCAGGGGTAGTGTCAGGGGTGGCGTCAGGGGTAGTGTCAGGGGTAGTGTCAGGGGTAGTGTCAGGGGTAGTCTCAGGGGTAGTCTCAGGGGTAGTGTCAGGGGTAGTGTCAGGGGTAGGGTCAGGGGTAGTCTCAGGGGTAGTGTCAGGGCTAGCGTCAGGGGTAGTGTCAGGGGTAGTGTCAGGGGTAGTGGTGGAAGTGTCAGGGGTAGTCTCAGGAGTAGTGTCAGGGGTAGTGGTGGAAGTGTCAGGGGTAGTGTCAGGGGTAGTGTCAGGGGTAGTGTCAGGGCTAGCGTCAGGGCTAGCGTCAGGGGTAGTGTCAGGGGTGGCGTCAGGGGTAGTGGTGTAAGCGTCACTTGAAGTATGAGAAGCAGCAGCAGCAGCAGCTTCTTCATCATGAGCAGCATCAGCAGAAGCGGCAGCAGCATCGGAATCATGTTCAGCGGCATCAGCGGAAGCATCGGAATCATGAGTGGCATCAGTGGCATCAGCAGAATCATGAGCGGCATCAGTGGCATCAGCAGAATCATGAGCGGCATCAAGCGGCATCAGCAGAAGCTTCGGATTCATGTTCAGCGGCATCAGCGGAAGCTTCTGAATCATGAGCAGCGGCATCAGCGGAAGCTTCGGAATCATGAGCAGCGGTATCAGCGGAAGCTTCGGAATCATGATCAGCGGAAGCTTCGGAATCATGATCAGCGGAAGCTTCGGAATCATGATCAGCGGAAGCTTCGGAATCATGATCAGCGGAAGCTTCGGATTCATGTTCAGCGGCATCAGCGGAAGCTTCTGAATCATGAGCAGCGGTATCAGCGGAAGCTTCGGATTCATGTTCAGCGGCATCAGCGGAAGCTTCTGAATCATGAGCAGCGGTATCAGCGGAAGCTTCTGAATCATGAGCAGCGGTATCAGCGGAAGCTTCGGAATCATGATCAGCGGAAGCTTCGGAATCATGATCAGCGGAAGCTTCGGAATCATGATCAGCGGAAGCTTCGGATTCATGTTCAGCGGCATCAGCGGAAGCTTCGGAATCATGAGCAGCGGCATCAGCGGAAGCTTCGGAATCATGATCAGCGGAAGCTTCGGATTCATGTTCAGCGGCATCAGCGGAAGCTTCGGATTCATGTTCAGCGGCATCAGCGGAAGCTTCGGAATCATGATCAGCGGAAGCTTCGGAATCATGATCAGCGGAAGCTTCGGAATCATGATCAGCAAGCATCATCATCATCATCATCGGGCTGTGTCAGCGTGCGCGATGGCCGAGCGCACAGGCAATCAACGCGGACGCCTATAAAAAGGGGGCGGGGCAGGATGTGGAAGGGGAGGGGCCTCCCCTTCCCAAGGACCCCCCCCCCATCCACTTCTCTGCAGCGGAAGGACCCCAACCTAGGGGCGTCCGCCGTGACTATATTAGCGTCCACCGGGTGCCTGTCAAAAAAAAATACAAACAAACACAAAAAAATTTATATATATATTTTTTAAATCGCTCGTCGTTATTTTGTTAATATTAATATTGTTAAAATGTTTGTTGCCGTCGTTGTTGTTTATACCGGTCTAGTTTAATGTTATTATTATTTTTTATCACGGTTATTTTTGCCCCTTATTTAATGTAATGGCAGACGGCGTCATTGGATGCGCTTTGTTACGTGTGTGTGTGTGTGTACACGCGTGTGTGTCTGTGTGCGTGTGTGTGCGCGTGTGTGTGTACAAGCGTGTGTGTGTGTGTGCGTGTGTGTCTGTGTGTGTGTGCGTGTGTGTGTGTGGGCGTGTGTATGTGTGTGCGTGTGTGTGTGTACACGTGTGTGTGGGTGTGTGTGTGTGTGCGCGTGTGTGTGCGTGTGTGTGTGTGCGTGTGTGTGTGCGTGTGTGTGCGTGTGTGTGTGTGTGTGCGCGTGTGTGCGTGTGTGTGTGCGTGTGTGTGTGTACGCGCGTGTGTGTGTGTGTGTGCGTGCATGTGTGTGCGTGTACACGCGTGTGTGCGTATGTGCGCGTGTGTGTGTGTGCGCGTGTGTGCGCGTGTGTGTGTGCGTGTGCGCGTGTGTGTGTGCGTGTGTGTGTGCGTGCCGAGCTAGATAGGAGCGGTGGCGCAGCGATTAGCGTCCGCGAACACGGCGCGAGTCTCCCGAGTTGGATTCCCGCTCACGGCCGCCGCCAACACAATGTCGAGTAGCTGACAACCCGGGCCCCCTGGACCTCCTCCCCCCTCCCTCACTCCCCACCTCCCTCACCCCTCCCTCTACCCCCTAGGCCCACTCAGCCTCGAATGAGTCCCCGTTGTAGCGGTGCGTGGTGAACGCGGGTGGGTGGTGGTGTTGTTGTTGTTGTTGTGGCGTACCCACAGTGCCGGTAGCCATCGCAGGAGGTGCTGCTGCTGCTGCTGCTAAGGTAGCACTTGCACCCTGTATTGAGGCTACGCGGGGTGGTGTGGGTGGGTGGTGTGGGTGGTGTGGGTGGTGTGGGTGGGGGTGGTGTGGGTGGTGTGGGTGGGTGGTGTAGGTGGTGGTGGGTGGTGGTGGGTGGTGGTGGGTGGGTGTGGGTGGGTGGTGTGGGTGGGTGGTGTGGGTGGGTGGGTGTGGGTGGGGTGGGTGTGGGTGGGGGTCTTTGCCTCGCGGCCGTGCCTGGCCGGAGGGCGGAGGCGCGACGCTGGCAACAACGGGCCGAGCGCCGGGCCGATAGAACGCGGCGAGTTGCCTCGCGGGGAATCCATCGCTCGTCTCGGTCGGTCGACCCGTGGGCACCTGCTGGGTCTGTCCCGAGACCTCCTGCACCTAGCCTGGCACAGTAGGGGGCGGTAGGCGGTAGGCGGTACAGCCGGCGGTGGTGCATCCGCACCGCACGTCTCGGAAGTCGACCCATGGCACCTGCTGGTGTCGGGGTGCCGTACTTGCGAACTGTTCGCCTCGCGAGCTTTTTTGAGACGCCAACTCGCCTGCTCTACCTGCACCGCCACCAAATCGCCCGCCCGTACATCCGGGTGTCTTCCGTTCTGAGCGGGAGGAGAGCGAGAGAGCGGGGAGGTTCAAGCGCTGGCGGTCGTTCCTGTGAACCCGTAACGTGATGAACGTCGAGATTTGTGAGGGGGGTGTAACGGGGGGTAGGGCACTGATCAGTGAACAGGGGTTGACAGGTGTGGAGAGTTTCTCTCTCGCTCTCACTCTCTATCGCTCTCTCCTCGTGTGTGTTTCTCTCTCGCTCTCTGTCTCTCTCCCTTGTCTCTCTCTCCCTGTGTCTCCATCTCTCTCCCTGTCTCTCTCTCCCTGTGTCTCCATCTCTCTCCCTGTCTCTCTCTCTCTCCCTGTCTCTCTCTCCCTGTGTCTCCATCTCTCTCCCTGTCTCTCTCTCTCCCTGTCTCTCTCTCCCTGTCTCTCTCTCTCTCCCTGTCTCTCTCTCCCTGTGTCTCCATCTCTCTCCCTGTCTCTCTCTCTCCCTGTCTCTCTCTCTCCCTGTGTCTCCATCTCTCTCCGTCTCTCTCTCTCCCTGTCTCTCTCTCCCTGTGTCTCCATCTCTCTCCCTGTCTCTCTCTCTCCCTGTCTCTCTCTCCCTGTGTCTCCATCTCTCTCCCTGTCTCTCTCTCTCTCCCTGTTTCTCTCTCCCTGTGTCTCCATCTCTCCCCCTGTCTGTCTCTCTCCCTGTCTCTCTCTCTCCCTGTCTCTCCCTGTGTCTCCATCTCTCTCCCTGTCTCTCTCTCTCCCTGTCTCTCCATCTCTCTCCCTGTGTCTCTGTCTCTCTCCCTGTCTCTCTCTCCCTGTGTCTCCATCTCTCTCCCTGTCTCTCCATCTCTCTCCCTGTGTCTCTGTCTCTCTCCCTGTCTCTCTCTCCCTGTCTCTATGTCTCTCTCCCTGCCTGTCTCTCTCACAGTCTCTCTCTATATCTGTGAACCCGTAACGGATGAACGTCGAGATTTGTGAGGGGGGTAACGGGGGTAGGGCACTGATCAGTGAACAGGGGTTGACAGGTGTGGAGAGTTTCTCTCTCTATCTCTCCTTCCCTGTGTGTCTCTCTCTCTCGCCCTGCCTCTCTCCCTGTCTCTCCCTGTCTCTCCATCTCTTTCCCTGTGTCTCTGTCTCTCTCCCTATCTCCCTGTCTCCATCTCTCTCCCTGTCTCTCTGTCTCTATCCCTGTGTCTCTATCTCTCTCCCTGTCTATCTCTCTCACCCTGTCTCTATCTCTCTGTCTTTCTCCCTGTGTGTGTGTCTTTCTCTCCCTGTCTCTCTCTCTCGCCCTGCCTCTCTCCCTGTCTCTCAGTCTCTCTCTCTCTCTATACCTGTGAGCCCGTAACGTGATGAACGTCGAGATTTGTAAGGGGTGTAACGGGGTGACCGTGAATTTGTCCGTAACGAGGGATCCGGCCGGTATGAGCGGTGGTTGTCCTTACTAAGTAAGCTTCCAAATCAAGGTTGGTGGGTGTCCTGTGCAGTGACCCCAGCGTTTCCGCCTCGCCCCTCTCTCTCGCCTGCCGCTAATGTTGTTGTTGTTGTTTAAGTGGCGCGCGCCATACGCAGCACGCTTGGGACGGGACGGGGAGTCGACGTTTAGGACTTGCGAACTCGGATCGGCCTTTCGGACAGACCCCCATCACCAGCACCATCACCATCACCAGCATCATCATCACCAGCACCATCATCACCAGCACCATCATCAGCATCATCACCAGCACCAGGATCAGCACCAGCATCATCAGCATCATCACCAGCACCAGCATCATCATCAGCATCACCAGCATCATCATGAGCATCACCAGCACCACCAGCACCATCTGCATCACCGGCACCATCATCATCATCCCCAATCATCATCACCAGCATCACCATCACCACCAGCACCAACAGCATCACCAGCACCACCATCATCACCAGCACCATCAGCATCATCATCACCATCATCACCATCAGCATCATCACCAGCATCATCACCACCATCAGCATCATCAGCATCAGCATCACCACCATCACTCTCTCACAACCTCCCACTCCTCTCTACCTGCCCACCCCCATCGCCTCCATCGCCTCCACCTCCAATGCGACCTTCGACGAAGCAGCAACCAAAAAAAAACTCCCTCCACTCCCTCCCTCCCCCTCCCTCCCCTCCCCCCGCCTCCACTCCCTCCCCTCCCCCGCCTCCACTCCACCCCCTCCCCTCCCTCCCCTCCCTCCCCTCCATCCACTCCCTCCCCTCCCTCCCCTCCCCTCCCTCCCTCCTCCTCCCTCCCCTCCCTCCTCCTCCCTCCCCTCCCTCCTCCTCCCTCCCCTCCCTCCACTCCCGTCCCCTTCCTCCCCTCCCGTCCCCTTCCTCCCCTCCTTCGCCTCCCTCGCCTCCCTCCTCCACCCTCTCCTCCCTCCTCCACCCCTCCTCCACCCTCCCCTCCCTCCTCCCTCCACCTTTCCTCCCTCGACGCATCCTATCGAAGGGCTCTCTCGCGCGTGTGGCCTTAAATAGAAAACGGGGGGGGGGGGGTACCCTCGCACACACACACACGTACACACATGTACATGTGTTCACACACGTGTGTGTGTGCATTTGTTCACACACGTTCACACACATGCATGTGTTCACACACGTGTGTGTGCGTGTGTTCACACACATGTGTGTGCATGTGTTCACACACGTTCACACACGTGTGTGTGCGCGTGTGTGTACCTGGGGCATATGTCTATGGAACGTGATTTGAGGTACCCGAGTTTGTATATTTGGAGTTTGCGCGTCTCTCATCGTCGTCTCTGTCTCTCTCTGTGTCTCTCTCTGTCTCTCTCTCTGTCTCTCTCTCTGTCTCTCTGTGTCTCTTTGTCTCTGTCTCTCTCTCTGTGTCTCTATGTCTCTTTGTCTCTCTGTCTCTTTGTGTCTCTCTGTTTCTGTCTCTCTCTTTGTGTCTCTCTCTGTCTCTCTCTCTTTGTCTCTCTCTGTATCTCTGTCTCTCTGTGTCTCTCTGTCTCTCTCTGTCTCTGTCTCTCTGTGTCTCTTTGTCTCTGTCTCTCTGTCTCTCTCTCTCTCTGTGTCTCTCTGTCTCTCTGTGTCTCTTTGTCTCTGTCTCTCTCTGTCTCTCTCTCTGTGTCTCTATGTCTCTTTGTCTCTCTCTGTCTCTTTGTGTCTCTCTGTTTCTGTCTCTCTTTGTGTCTCTCTCTGTGTCTTTGTCTCTCACTTTGTGTCTCTCTCTGTCTCTCTCTTTGTCTCTCTCTGTATCTCTCTGTCTCTCTGTGTCTCTCTGTGTCTCTGTGTCTCTCTGTCTCTCTCTCTGTCTCTCTCTGTCTCTCTCTCTGTTTCTCTCTGTCTCTCTCTGTCTCTGTCTGTCTCTCTGTCTCTCTCTGTGTATCTCTGTCTCTCTGTCCCGTTTGTCTCTGTCTCTGTGTCTCTCTCTGTGTCTCTCTCTGTGTCTCTCTCTGTCCCGTGTCTCTCTCTGTCTCTGTGTCTCTCTCCCATTCACGATTAGAGTCGACATCACCACTCGTTTGTATGAATTGGCCGCCCGCTATATATTTCCACGCCGCGATGATGATGATGATATCACCTCAACTTGGTTGAGGTGATATCAAACACGCGACCTGGCCGTCGTTCGTGATTGCCAGGTCACGTGTTTAAATAGAAAGCTCTACAGGAGCTCGGTGAGACCTTACATCTTGTGACAATAAAACATTGTTTAGTTCTAGTATTCTCGATAAGCATGGGTCTCTGTGGGTCTGTATGGGTCTCTCTGGTTCTATTAAAGTCCCCAGGGTATCTGTGGATGTCTCTGAGTGTGGGGCTCTGTGGGTCTCTATGGGGCTCTGTGGGTCTCTGTGGGTCTCTGTGGGTCTGTGATTCTATTAAAGTCCCCCGGGTATATGTGGGTGTCTCTGAGTGTGGATCTCTGTGGGTCTCTGTGGGTCTCTATGGGTCTCTGTGGGTCTCTATGGGTCTCTGTGGGTCTGTGATTCTATTAAAGTCCCCCGGGTATATGTGGGTGTCTCTGAGTATGGGTCTCTGTGGGTCTCTATGGGGCTCTGTGGGGCTCTATGGGTCTCTGTGGGTCTCTATGGGTCTCTGTGGGTCTCTATGGGTCTCTGTGGGTCTCTATGGGTCTCTGTGGGTCTCTATGGGTCTCTGTGGATCTCTATGGGTCTCTGTGGGTCTCTATGGGTCTCTGTGGGTCTCTATGGGTCTCTGTGGGTCTCTATGGGTCTCTGTGGGTCTGTGATTCTATTCAAGTCCCCAGATATCCTGTGGGTATCTCTTGAGTATGGGTCTCTATGATTCTATTAAAGTCCCCCGGATATCTGTGAGTGTCTCTGAGTATGGGTCTCTATGGGTATCTATGGGTCTCTGTGGGTCTCTATGGGTCTCTGTGGGTCTCTGTGGGTCTCTTTGATTCTATTCAAGTCCCCAGATATATGTGGGTGTCTCTGAGTATGGGTCTCTGTGGGTCTCTATGGGTCTCTGTGGGTCTCTGTAGGTCTCTATGGGTCTCTGTGAGTCTCTATGGGGCTCTGTGGGTCTCTATGAGTCTCTGTGGGTCTCTGTAGGTCTCTATGGGTCTCTGTGGGTCTCTATGGGTCTCTATGGGTCTCTATGATTCTATTAAAGTCCCCCGGATATCTGTGAGTGTCTCTGAGTATGGGTCTCTGTGGGTCTCTATGGGTCTCTGTGGGTCTCTATGGGTCTCTATGGGTCTCTGTGGGTCTGTGATTCTATTCAAGTCCCCAGATATCTGTGGGTGTCTCTGAGTATGGGGCTCTGTGGGTCTCTATGAGTCTCTGTGGGTCTCTGTAGGTCTCTGTGGGTCTCTATGGGTCTCTGTGGGCCTGTATGAGTCTCTCTGGTTCTATTCAAGTCCCCAGATATCTGTGGATGTCTCTGAGTATGGGGCTCTGTGGGTCTCTATGGGTCTCTGTGGGTCTCTATGGGTCTCTGTGGGTCTCTATGGGGCTCTGTGGGTCTCTATGGGTCTCTGTGGGTCTGTGATTCTATTCAAGTCCCCAGATATCCTGTGGGTATCTCTTGAGTATGGGTCTCTGTGGGTCTCTATGGGTCTCTGTGGGTCTCTATGGGTCTCTGTGGGTCTCTATGATTCTATTAAAGTCCCCAGATATCCTGTGGGTGTCTCTGAGTATGGGTCTCTGTGGGTCTCTATGGGTCTCTGTGGGTCTCTATGGGTCTCTGTGGGTCTGTGATTCTATTCAAGTCCCCAGATATCCTGTGGGTATCTCTTGAGTATGGGTCTCTATGATTCTATTAAAGTCCCCCGGATATCTGTGGTTGTGTCTCTGAGTATGGGTCTCTGTGGGTCTCTATGGGTCACTGTGGGTCTCTACGAGTCTGTAGTAACAGGCGTTTAGAGTATCCGGGCTGCCGCTCTGAATATCCCACGCGATGATGATGATGATGGTATCAGGCCACTTGGCTGAGCCCCTCCTGTCATTTGCGATGCTGCATCGCAGCGTGGAGTGGTGGACAATAATTAACGTAACTTGTATCAGCCATCGAGATCTTCTCGTTTCGTCTGATCCCACTGCATTGTTAACGGGAATAAGCGCGGTCTGCCCTCTCCGTCGATTCATTGGCAAGCGGTCCATTGTTTTTGCTAATGGCCCACACTGAATGATAGCAGCATCAACTAAGTGGGCTGATATCGTCATCGTGTGGACACGTACAGCAGTCTTAACGCATAGAGACACGTAGAGATACATAGAGACACATAGAGATACATAGAGACCCATAGAGATACATAGAGACCCATAGATACATAGAGATACATAGAGACACAGAGATACGTAGAGACCCGTAGAGACACATAGAGACACAGAGATACATAGAGACACATAGAGATACATAGAGACACATAGAGATACATAGAGACACATAGAGACAGAGATATATAGAGACACATAGAGACACATAGAGACACGTAGAGCACAGAGACACGTAGAGACCCATAGAGACACAGAGATATATAGAGACACAGAGACACATAGAGACACATAGAGATACATAGATACATAGAGACACACAAACACACAGAGATACATAGAGATACATAGACACATAGAGACTCAGAGACCCATAGAGACACATAGAGATACATAGAGATAGACAAACACACATAGAGACACATAGAGATGCACAAACACATAGAGACACAGAGATACATCGACACATAGAGATACATAGAGATACATCGATACATAAAGACGCATAGAGATACATAGAGATTCATCGACACATAGAGATACATAGAGATACATCGATACATAAAGACGCATAGAGATACATAGAGATTCATCGACACATAGAGATACATAGAGACACATAGAGATACATCGACACAGAGATACATAGAGATACTTTGAGACACACAGAGACACATAGAGACACAGAGACCCACAGATTTAACTAAAACTAAACCATTTTTTTTTTAAAAAATTGCCAGGATAAGGGTCCCCTACTGAACTACTGTGTAACTCTTTTCTCTTTTAAGAAAGCGACCACCCTGGCTATCACGAACGATAGCAGCATGAATGAAGTGGCTGAAATCATCATCATGGTGTGGAAATATATAGCAGCGTTACGTCGATTCTATAATTGCGGCAGGGAGAAACTGAAGAAAAATCCACGCGGCCACGGGGAGAGACAGAGAGAGAGACGCAAACTCCAAATATACAGCAGCAGCAGTCGGTATGGTCAGAGGGCGGGATCGAATCCACGACGTCCTGTACACCAGGCGAGGTAGTCAACATCTCCTAGCCACTGTGATGATGAGAGAGACGCAAACTCCAAATATACAGCAGCAGCAGCAGTCGGTATCGTCAGAGGGCGGGATCGAACCCGCGACCTCCTGTACACCAGGCGAGGTAGTCAACATCTAGCCACTGTGATGATGATGATGATGAGAGAAACGCAAACTCCAAATATACAGCAGCAGCAGTCGGTATCGTAAGAGGGCGGGATCGAACCCACGACCTCCTGTACACCAGGCGAGGTAGTTAACATCTAGCCACTGTGATGATGATGATGATGAGAGAAACGCAAACTCCAAATATACAGCAGCAGCAGCAGTCGGTATCGTCAGAGGGCGGGATCGAACCCACGACCTCCTGTACACCAGGCGAGGTAGTCAACATCTAGCCACTGTGATGATGATGAGAGAAACGCAAACTCCAAATCTACAGCAGCAGCAGCAGTCGGCATCGCCATGGGTCTGGATCGAACCCACGACCTCCTGCGTACCGGGCGAGGTAGTCAACATCTGCCTACGTTTTTGTGTGCTGGTCCGTTCTCTCGCGGTGGCGAGGAGATGTCAACTGCCTCGCCTGGTCGACATGAAGTATCTTCTTTGGTTCTTTCGGTGAAGTCACCACCACGTAGAATGAGAATAAAATAATAAAATAAAACAATAAAATTCTCACGACGTTTCGGCCACAACACAAGCGGCCTTCTTCAGGTGAAAGGAACAGACCTGTCGGGACGACAGAGCTTCAATGAACGTTGTTAAGATTCGTAGCGTCTTTTAACTTCTCTAAAACCAGCTTAAAAGTCGCTACGAATCTTGACAACGTTCACTGAAGCTCTGTTGTCCCGACAGGCCTGTTCCTTTCACCTGAAGAAGGCCACTTGTGTTGTGGCCGAAACGTCGTGAGAATTTTATTGCTTTATTTTATTCTTTTATTCTCATTCTACGCGGTGGTGACTTTACCGAAAGAACCAAAGAAGACGAATCCTTGCAGTCACGAAAGCCTTAAATCGAGACGTGAAGTTTATTTGGAGTCTGCGTCTCTCTGTGTGTGTGTGCGTCTCTGTGTGTGTGTGTGTGCGTCTCTCTCTGTGTGTGTGTGCGCATCTCTCTCTCTGTGTGTGTGTGTGTGCGTCTCTGTGTGTGTGTGTGTGTGCGTCTCTCTCTGTGTGTGTGTGCGCATCTCTCTCTCTCTGTGTGTGTGCGTCTCTGTGTGTGTGTGTGCGTCTCTCTCGCTCTGTGTGGTGTGTGCGTCTCTCTGTGTGTGTGTGCGTCTCTGTCTATCTCTGTGTGTGTGTGCGTCTATCTCGCTCTGTGTGTGTGTGTGCGTCTCTGTCTATCTCTGTGTGTGTGTGTCTCTCTCGCTCTGTGTGTGCGTCTCTCTCTCTCTCTGTGTGTGTGTGCGTCTCTCTATCTCTCTGTGTGTGTGTCTCTCTCTATCTCTGTGTGTGTGTGCGTCTATCTCGCTCTGTGTGTGTGTGTGCGTCTCTCTCTATCTCTCTGTGTGTGTGTCTCTCTCTATCTCTGTGTGTGTGTGTGCGTCTCTCTATCTCTCTCTGTGTGTGCGTCTCTCTCGCTCTGTGTGTGTGCGTCTCTCTCTATCTCTGTGTGTGTGTGTGCGTCTCTCTCGCTCTGTGTGTGTGTCTCTCTCTATCTCTCTGTGTGTGTGCGTCTCTCTCGCTCTGTGTGTGTGCGTCTCTCTCTATCTCTGTGTGTGTGTGTGCGTCTCTCTCGCTCTGTGTGTGTGTGTCTCTCTCTATCTCTCTGTGTGTGTGCGTCTCTCTATCTCTCTGTGTGTGTCTCTCTCTATCTCTCTGTGTGTGTCTCTCTCTCTCTGTGTGTGTCTCTCTCTATCTCTGTGTGTGTGTGCGTCTCTCTATCTCTGTGTGTGTGTGTCTCTCTATCTCTGTGTGTGTGCGTCTCTCTATCTCTGTGTGTGTGTGTCTCTCTATCTCTGTGTGTGTGTGCGTCTCTCTATCTCTGTGTGTGTGTGCGTCTCTCTATCTCTCTGTGTGTGTCTCTCTCTATCTCTCTGTGTGTGTCTCTCTCTCTCTGTGTGTCTCTCTCTATCTCTGTGTGTGTGTGCGTCTCTCTCTATCTCTGTGTGTGCGTCTCTATCTCTCTCTGTGTGTGCGTCTCTCTCTCGATCTCTCTGTGTGTGTGTGTGCGTCTCTCTATCTCTCTGTGTGTGTGCGTCTCTCTATCTCTGTGTGTGTGTGTGCGTCTATCTCTCTCTGTGTGTGCGTCTCTCTCGCTCTGTGTGTGTGCGTCTCTCTCGCTCTGTGTGTGTGTCTCTCTCTATCTCTCTCTGTGTGTGTGTCTCTCTCTCGCTCTGTGTGTGTGTCTCTCTCTCGCTCTGTGTGTGTGTCTCTCTCTATCTCTCTGTGTGTGTGTGTCTCTCTCTATCTCTCTGTGTGTGTGTGTGCGTCTCTCTATCTCTCTCTGTGTGTGCGTCTCTCTCTCGCTCTGTGTGTGTGTCTCTCTCTATCTCTGTGTGTGTGTGTGCGTCTCTCTCTCGCTCTGTGTGTGTGTCTCTCTCTATCTCTCTGTGTGTGTGTGTGTCTCTCTCTATCTCTGTGTGTGTGTGTGTCTCTCTCTCTATCTCTCTGTGTGTGTGTGTGTCTCTCTCTCTATCTCTGTGTGTGTCTCTCTCTCTATCTCTCTGTGTGTGTGCGTCTCTCTCTCTATCTCTCTGTGTGTGTGTGCGTCTCTCTCTCTCTCTGTGTGCGTCTCTCTATCTCTCTGTGTGTGTGCGTCTCTCTATCTCTCTGTGTGTGTGTGTGCGTCTCTCTCTCTCTGTGTGTGTGCGTCTCTCT
The DNA here is from genome assembly GCF_010993605.1 of Petromyzon marinus. Taxonomy (NCBI): domain Eukaryota; kingdom Metazoa; phylum Chordata; class Hyperoartia; order Petromyzontiformes; family Petromyzontidae; genus Petromyzon; species Petromyzon marinus. The sequence goes on along the minus strand of NW_022638177.1, from coordinate 358,886 downwards.
CTATCTCTCTGTGTGTGTGTCTCTCTCTATCTCTCTGTGTGTGTGTCTCTATCTCTCTGTGTGCGTGTCTCTCTCTATCTCTGTGTGTGTGTGTCTCTCTCTCTATCTCTGTGTGTGTGTGCGTCTCTCTATCTCTGTGTGTGTGTGTCTCTCTATCTCTCTGTGTGTGTGTGTCTCTATCTCTGTGTGTGTCTCTCTATCTCTCTCTGTGTGTGTGCGTCTCTCTCGCTCCGTGATGGTCACTGCTTGTGGACTTCTCTCTACGGCTACCCCGGTTGTTCCCCTCCCTCACCCCCTCACCCCTCACACATTTACAGTCGACGCGAGGCCGTGGGGGGGGGCTATCGTTTGCGATGGCCGTGATCGCTACTGAAGAGCGGAGCTGCATGGCTGTATGTAGAGCTCAGTGCGGGGGGGGGGGGGTGGTGGTTGGGGAGCCTTAACTTGTTTAATAATAAAAAAATTAAAAGTAGTTTTTTAAAAATAGTTTTTTATAGTTATTCCCTCATCGCAGCGCCACCGTGTGGATGCGTGCGGTGCTCTTAGACCCTAGCGGCGGTGGAGGTGGTGGTGGAGGTGGTGGTGGCGGCTCACAAATCCTCAAGTTCTGGACAAAAGTCCCAATCGGTTAACGCCTCCGGCGGGCAAGGCTGCGTTGGCTGGATCGTGTAGCCCGCATGCCCAGCCGCCGCATGCCCCAACAGCATTTTGCTCGGCCGGATAGAGGGGGTCTAAACGGGCGCGGCAACGGGCTAGAGAAGAGACGGAGTGACGTGGTACAGGAGGACGTGGAGCTGAGTGGACTTGCCGATGACCGGTAACCAGCGGTGTCAAGATCGGCCTCTGCGGAGGAGGAGGAGGCTCGTGATGGACGCTGCTGCTGCTGCTGCTGGGTAGTTGGGAGGCGGTCGCCCTCCAGCAACAAGAACGGAGGACAGAGGAGCGACGCTCACAACAACGAGCCGAGCGCCGGGCGGATAAAACACAGCGAGTTGAACACAGTTGGGGGCCCAGCTGGTGGTACATCTCGCCGGTCACCTCATTCAAGTCGACCCATGGCACTTGCTGGGTCTGTCCCGTGACCTCCTGTCGGCGGGCGTCTTGACACTTCACGTGGCCTTAAAGTGCACTTAGCCTGGCACAGGTGCCGTGGTGATGTCACCGCCGCTTAGTGGCGAATGGCGAATGGCGACTTGTTGTGGTGGTGGTCACTCTTCCGTGTCAACGGGGACTTTTATTGGCGGACGGATTGATTGATTTATTGGTTGTCGTTTTTTTTTTACCAGCTGCAGCAGGTCTCCCGGCGTGGTTAGCGATTCCACCAGAACGAGGGATCTGTTGATTGAGCAAAAATTGAGGATTCCAAAAAAAAGCGTTAGTCCGAATCGGAAGTTTGTGGATCCTAAATAAGTTAAAAACCCGCACGCGGAACGTTTAAAAACTCAATATTAGTCATCAATCGATCAACAAAGTATAATGTTAATTAAAAGCCAGATTGCTCGGTTATTATCCTGAATTAGAAAGCATTAATGCGCTCCAAGGCTGAATTTGAAGTTTGTGAACCCTAAAAAGTTCAAACCCACACACAGCTCGGAACTTTTAAACACTCAATATTAATAATCAATTCACCAATAAATTAATAAATGCATAATCAATTAAAAAGCCAGTTTCCTAGGTTTCAAACCCGCCTAATCGTTGCCGATTGGCCCAACTCCGAGGGCCGTCACTGATTGCCCCCCCCTGCCTGAGGCTCGTCGCCGATTGGCCAAGGGCAGCACCCGCTTAGGAAGCTCTTTGATGAAGCGAACTCTCGTTCAGCGAACGCTCGCTAAGTGAACGCTCGGCTAAGCGAACGCTCGCTAAGTGAACGCTCGGCCAAGCGAACGCTCGGCCAAGCGAACGCTCGGCTAAGCGAACGCTCGGCTAAGCGAACGCTCGGCTAAGCGAACGCTCGGCTAAGCGAACGCTCGGCTAAGCGAACGCTCGGCTAAGCGAACGCTCGGCTAAGCGAACGCTCGGCTAAGCGAACGCTCGGCTAAGCGAACGCTCGGCTAAGCGAACGCTCGGCTAAGCGAACGCTCGCTAAGTGAACGCTCGGCTAAGTGAACGCTCGCTAAGTGAACGCTCAGCTGAGTGAACGCTCAGCTGAGCGAACGCTCAGCCGAGCGAACGCTCAGCCGAGCGAACGCTCCTTAAGGAAACGCTCGTTCAAAGTGGAAACGTTAACATTGGAGGGGGAATTAACTGTAGTGCTTTATTTTATTTTATAACCCCGTTTCCCCTCCTCCTCCTCCTTCCCTTTCCGTCGGTCACTTTTTTGTGACGGTTGCTTTTTTTTCTATGACGTATATATATTATTATAAAAACAATTGTGTCATTCGCCGTCGTCAACTCAGCGTTGCAACGTCGACTGGCGGTTCGTCATCGTCGCGGCCTTTGTTATAAATGTATTATATCACGTTTTTATTTTTAACAAAAAACTATTTCGCATTTTCTTTATCCTATTATCACGTTGTGCGTGCGTGTGTGGAGTGTAGTGGTTAGCGCGCTGTGTGTGTGTGTGTGGAGTGGTGGGTGTGGTGGTTAGCGCGCTGTGTGTGTGTGTGTGTGGGGAGCGGTGGGTGTGGTGGTTAGCGCTACGCTGCGCTACGAACCTGGCGACCCGAGTTCGATTTCCGCTCACGGCCAACACCAGTGACGATTATCTGAACCGGTCCCGATCCTCCCCGAGGTCGACTCGGCCTCAAATGAGTACCTGGTGCGGTGCGTAAACATCGCCACTGGGGAGACAAAGGCGGCCGGGCGTGTTGCTGGCCACCCACCCCCCTCGTGTACCGTTCCGGCCTTCATAGGTGCTCGCTAACAGCACTTGCCCCTACAGTCTGTTAATGTTATATAGGGGACCTTTGTCTTTGTGCATGTGGGGAGCGGTGGTATAGTGGTTAGCGCGCTGTGTGTGCGTAGGTCCGGCAAAACAACCCCCCTCATTGGTGCCGGAGGGCAACGCTGTGGTGAGCAGTGTCGTGGGATGAGGGTAAACTTGGATTGGCCTTTCCCCTCATGGCGTTTGTGGCCACTACAGTGGCCAAAGGGGCCTCTGGACAGGTGCGAGGGGCTGGTAACCCCCTCCACCTTCAATCCAAGTACCATTAAACTATGTTAAAACTACATAATTAAGTTTGTGCAGGAGGCCTCGGGGGGACAGGCGTCCACGACGTCTCCTGGCCAAACCCAATTTGGCGGAGCCAGGAGACTGAATCTCTACCCTCAGGGTTCCTCCAGAAACAGCAAAAAGCCACTGCGGGTGGACACGTGGAATGTCCGAACGCTCACTGCGGAGGAGAGGCTGCCGCTCCTCTGTCGGGAGCTGGACCGGTACCGCCTGGATCTCTGTGGCATTTAGGAGGTCCAGTGGACCGGTTCTGGCTCCTGCCGCCATGAGGGGTGGACAGTCCCTCTACTCGGGGCAGGAGACTGCCAAACAACAGGGAGCGGCTCTTCTGAACAAAATAATGAAGGGGGCCTGGGAGCGTGGCGGTGAGGTGTGGGAAGCTGTAAGCCCCAGGCTACTTTGGGCTCGCCTTCCCATCAACCAGAGGTGAGGAGTGGTGGTCGTGGTTACTTATGCCCCCACCGAAGACGAACATCAGTAGAAAGATGCAGGCAAGGCCGATGAGTCAGATACCTTCTATGACCTGTCACAGGTGCTAGCTAAAGTGTCCCCTTGGGATGGAGTCATCTTGTTGGGTGACTTTAATGCCCTAGTTTGTCATGATGCTGGCACCTGGTCTGGAGTGATTGGAGGGCATGGGCCAGATCAGCTCAATAACAACGGTAGGAGGCTGCTAGATTTTTGTGCAGCCCATGGGCTTGTAATTACCAACACGCTGTTCTGGCATCGGCGCATCCACACAACATCATGGATGCATGCCGGGTCCAAGCAAGAACATCTGCTGGACTACATAGTGACGGACCAGCGGATGCGAGCCCATGTCCTTGACACCAGGACCTACCGTGGAGCTGATCTGCCCTCTGACCATCGACTTGTCATCTGTAAGATGCGCCTGCCATTCTTCCACTCCGGTGGTGGGTGTACACCCAGGACCCCATTCAAATCCATAGTGGCATGGTCTTTCGGCTAGCTTATGAAAGTTGCAAGTGAGAATGTCATCATCGCTTGCGTCTGGGGTTGGCATCGTCCCCCACTCCTCCTGATGTCGAGGGGAAATGGGCGAGGTTTAGGACTGTGGCTCATGCAGCTGGAATGGCTGCTTTTGGTACGCGGTCCAGACCTCCCCAGAGACCCTGGCTGACAGAGGAGGTGTTCAGGATGGTTGAGAAAAAAGCGACAGGCCCACTCTGATCGGCAACAGCATCCCACGTCAGAGAATGAGGAGGCTTACCGCAGCCTTCGCTCGGAGGTTCGGAGAGCCGTGAGGCGCTGCAAGGATGGGTGGTGGTCGCTCTTTAACTCCATCAAAAAAGTAACCTGCAGCGCCACACCTATTACCATCATTAGGGGAAAGAACGGTGATCCAATCTCCGACCCCTAGGAACGGGTTTGCAGATTTTCTGAGCATTTCTGAATATATTTTTTAAGTCTATGTTTAAATGTAAAAAAAAATCAAAATAAAAAGTTTTTTACATTAAAAATAATTAGATATTTTAAAATCTAGATTTAGGATAAAGAAAATAGATCATTTTTAAACGTATAAAAAATGTATTTGAAAAAATATATATATTTAAAAATGATTTAAAGATATATATTAATTTAAAAAAAATATTTTTTCATCGATTAAAAATAGATTAAAATACATTTTAAAAAGAGAGATTTTTTTAAAAAATCCATAAAACAACAGATACAAAATAAATAGAACATTACGATGACGACGATGATGACGATGGAGTGGCAGAATACAAAATTTATTATGGAGCAAAAATAAAAACCGAGTGAAAATGTTAACGAAATTATTCTATTTTGATTTAAATCTTTCGCGACTGCAGTGATTCATATTCTTGGTTCTTTCCGTAAAGTCACCACCACGTAGAAGGGAAACAATAAAATAATAAAAATATACAACAATAAAATTATTGTAAAACAATAAAATTACTATTCTTGGTTCTTTCGGTAAAGTCACCACCACGTAGAAGGGAAACAATAAAATAATAAAAATATAAAACAATACAATTATTGTAAAACAATAACATTATTATTCTTGGTTCTTTGGGTAAAGTCATCACCACGTAGAAGGGAAACAATAAAATAATAAAATATAAAACAATAAAATTATTGTAAAACAATAAAATTATTATTCTTGGTTCTTTGGGTAAAGTCGCCACCACGTAGAAGGGAAACAATAAAATAATACTATAAAACAATACAATTATTGTAAAACAATAAAATTATTATTCTTGGTTCTTTCGGTAAAGTCACCACCACGTAGAAGGGAAACAATAAAATGATAAAACAAATATAAAACAATAAAATTCTCACAACGTTTCGACTGCAACACAAAGCAGCAATCATCATCAGGTGTGAAAACCACAGCAAGACAATTTTCCTGCTGTGGTTTTCACACCTGATGATGATTGCTTCTTGTGTTGAAACGTCGTGAGAATTTTATTGTTTTATATTTTTATTATTTTATTGTTTCCCTTCTACGTGGTGGTGACTTTACCCAAAGAACCAAGAATAATAATTGTATTGTTTTATAATAATGTTATTGTTTTATAGTTTTATTTTATTGTTTCCCTTCTACGTGGTGGTGACTTTACCCAAAGAACCAAGAATAATAATTTTATTGTTTTACAATAATTTTATTGTTTTACAATAATTTTATTATTTTATTGTTTCCCTTCTACGTGGTGGTGACTTTACCGAAAGAACCAAGAATATGAAATTATTATAGATCACCCAAGAAAAGCGATGGAGTGGCAGGAAGAATTTAAACTTCATAGTGAAAAAAAAGACTTTGATAAAAAAAAAAATTCTTCTGTAAAATGTCGACGCCAAATATCATTTTAGATCACGATTAAAAAGTTTGAAACCGTTCGAAGTTGGATTTTATTTGCACGGGGAAAGATTGCGGGGAGGCGGCAGTTACGATCGCGATGTAGCGGGAGGAAGAATTTAAACTTTACGGTAGAAAAATAAAAAATTCATTTTTAAAACAAAAAATGCTCCTCAAATGTTAACCCCCTCCCCCCCCCCCCCCCCCAATAATTATTGATCACGAAGAAAAGCTTTAAACCGTCTGAAGTTGGATGATGATGATGATGATGACGATCTTTTGATTTAAAGCTTTCGTGACTGCAGTAATTCATATTCTTAGTTTTTTCGGTAAAGTCACGTTGAAGAGAAACAACAAAATCATAAAATATATATAAAACAATAAAAAACATTCTCACGACGTTTCGACCATCGTGAGAATTTTTTTATTGTTTTATATATATTTTTATTATTTTGTTGTTTCTCTTCAACGTGACTTTACCGAAAAAACTAAGAATAAGATGACGATCTTCTTTGGTTCTTTCGGTCAAGTCACCACCACGTAGAATGAGAATAAAATAATAAATTTAAAATAAAATAACACGATGAAATTCCCACGACGTTTCGGCCACAAAACAAGCGGCCTTCATCAGGTGAAGGGACGAGACTGTCTGGAGGACAGCGCTGGAGGGAGACAGTCTCGTCCCCTTCACCTGATGAAGGCCGCTTGTGTTGTGGCCGAAACGTCGTGAGAATATTCTAGCGTTATTTTATTTTATCAATTTATTATTTTATCCTCATTCTACGTGGTGGTGGTGGTGGTGGTGACTTTACCGAAAGAACCAAAGAAGAAGATGAATCCTTGCAGTCACGAAAGCTTTAAATCGAAAGGTGACCACGACGATTATGATGATGATGATGAGCGGGAGAAGGAATTTGAAACTTAATTATGGAAGAGGTAAAAAAAGGTTCGCCAAATGTGAACGCCAATTATTATTCTTTTTCACGGATCGCGAAGAAAAGCTTTTAAACCGTTCTGAGATTTGATTTTTTAAAAAAATTATTCGACAAAGATTCCACGATGATGATGATGATGGCGACGACGACGACGGAGAATTTTAATTTCATAATGACGTTTCTTTTTTAAACAATAAAAACTTTTTTTTTACGAGGATTCACGTTTACCGCATTAACCACAATACCGGCAGTCAAAATGTCAAACAAAAAACACATTACTATGATAATATATATATGTGTGTGTGGCATTGTCCTTGAAACCGATTGGTGCACACCAAGGGACGGATTTCTTTTTGAGCCTCGACCCAATTGGTGCTCGACCAGATGACCCCAAAAGGCGTTATCAGAGTGTGTTGTTTTTGTTTGACATTTTGACTGCAGGTATTGTGGTTAATGCGGTAAAGATGAATCCTCGTAAAAAAAAGGTTTCAGTTTTCTTGCCAGAAGAAAAAGGGGAAAAACCCCTATTATTATTATTACTACATTTTGATACTGGCAAAGTAGATCTAATGATGATGTAGATGCTCACCCCGAGCGCCTCATTACTTTGCTAGCGGCATTGTCTTTGAGCTGTGTAAACGCCTTTTGGGGTCATCTGGTCGAGCACCAATTGGGTCGAGGCTCAAAAAGAAATCCGCCCCTTGGTGTGGACCAATCAGTTTCAAGGACAATGCCACATATATATTATCATAGTAATGTTTTTTTGTTTGCAATTTTGACTGCAGGTATTGTGGTTAATGCAGTAAAGATGAATCCTTGTAAAAAAAGGTTTCAGTTTTCTTGCCAGAAGAAAAAGGGGGAAAACCCCTATTATTATTACATTTTGGTACTGGCAAAGTAGATCTAATGATGATGCAGATGCTCACCCCGAGCGCCTCATTACTTTGCTAGCGGCATTGTCTTTGAGCTGTGTAAACGCCTTTTGGGGTCATCTGGTCGAGCACCAATTGGGTCAAGGCTCAAAAGAAAGCCGTCCCTTGGTGTGGACCAATCAGTTTCAAGGACAATGCTACATATATATGTTATCATAGTATATTATTTGTTTACATTTTGACTGCAGGTATTGTGGTTAATGCGGTAAAGATGAATCCTCGTAAAAAAAAGGTTTCAGTTTTCTTGCCAGAAGAAAAAGGGGGAAAACCCCTATTATTATTATTATTACATTTTGGTACTGGCAAAGTAGATCTAATGATGATGTAGATGCTCACCCCGAGCCCTCAATACTTTGCTAGCGGCATTGCCTTTGAGCTGTGTTAACGCCTTTTGGCCTCATCTGGTCGAGCACCAATTGGGTCGAGGCTCAAAAAGAAATCCGCCCCTTGGTGTGGACCAATCAGTTTCAAGGACAATGCCACATATATATTATCATAGTATATTATTTGTTTGCATTTTGACTGCAGGTATTGTGGTTAATGCAGTAAAGATGAATCCTTGTAAAAAAAGGTTTCAGTTTTCTTGCCAGAAGAAAAAGGGGGAAAACCCCTATTATTATTATTACATTTTGGTACTGGCAAAGTAGATCTAATGATGATGTAGATGCTCACCCCGAGCCCTCATTACTTTGCTAGCGGCATTGTCTTTGAGTTGTGTTAACGCCTTTTGGCCTCATCTGGTCGAGCACCAATTGAGTCGAGGCTCAAAAAGAAAGCCGTCCCTTGGTGTGGACCAATCAGTTTCAAGGACAATGCCACATATATATTATCATAGTATATTATTTGTTTGCATTTTGACTGCAGGTATTGTGGTTAATGCAGTAAAGATGAATCCTCGTAAAAAAAAGGTTTAAGTTTTCTTGCCAGAAGAAAAAGGGGGAAAACCCCTATTATTATTATTACTACATTTTGGTACTGGCAAAGTAGATCTAATGATGATGTAGATGCTCACCCCGAGCCCTCAATACTTTGCTAGCGGCATTGTCTTTGAGCTGTGTAAACGCCTTTTGGCCTCATCTAGTCGAGCACCAATTGGGTCGAGGCTGAAAAAGAAATCCGTCCCTTGGTGTGGACCAATCAGTTTCAAGGACAATGCCACATATATATTATCATAGTAATGTTTTTTTGTTTGCAATTTTGACTGCGGGTATTGTGGTTAATGCAGAAGAAAAAAGGGGAAAAACCCTACTATGATATTTTGGTGCCGGCAAAGGAGGTCCAATGATGTTTGTAAAATGTTCACGCTGACCGTTATTATTAGATCACGAAGAAAAGTTTAAAATGCGTTAGAAGTTTGCTCTTGTTTGCACGCCGAAAGATTTCGCGTGTCGACGTTGATGGCGACTGAGCGGGAGGAAGAATTGAAACTTTTATCACAGGGAAAAAAAAAAATTGGAAATTATTCCCTAGAATGTTAATCCTCCCCCATTATTACAGATCACGAAGAAATTACTCTTTGCTTCTTTCGGTAAAGTAACGTAGAAAATAAATTAAATTAAATGATAATTGAGAGTACGACGTTTCGATTGCGACACATGCAATCGTCATCAGGTAAGAATGAATGAGAAAATAAACTTGGTATACTTAGAAATATAACGAGATACAACACAGAGAGTCGGACAACACAACAGTCAACACGACACCCGGTTGATTACGTTCTTCCAAAGATTGCTAGATTTGAGAGAGACAAAACACAGACACGGAGACACACAGAGACACACACATAGAGAGACACATAAGCAGAGATAGACACACAGAGACAAACAGAGAGAGAGACACAACATGGACACACAGACAGACACACAAGCAGAGAGACACACAGAGACAAACAGAGAGAGAGACACAACATAGACACACAGACAGACACACAAGCAGAGAGTGACTCACACAGAGACAAACAGAGAGAGAGACACAACATAGACACACAGACAGACACACAAGCAGAGAGAGACTCACAGAGACAAAGAGAGACTCACACATAGACACACAGACAGACACAAGCAGAGAGACTCACACAGACACACAGACAGACACACGAGCAGAGAGACAACACAGAGACACAGAGAGAGACACACACATAGACACACAGATAGACTTACAAGCAGAGAGAGACTCACACATAAGACACACAGACAGACACACAAGCAGAGAGAGACACACACAGACAAACAGAGACACAGAGAGAGAGACACACAGAGACACACAGATAGTCACACAAGCAGAGAGAGACTCACACATAGACACACAGACACACAAGCAGAGAGAGACACACGGAGACAAACCGAGACACAGAGAGAGACACAGAGAGAGACACACACATAGACACAGACAGACACACAAGCAGAGAGAGACTTACACATAGACACACAGAGAGAGACACAAGCAGAGAGAGACACAAACACACAGAGACACAGACAGACACAAGCAGAGAGAGACTCACACATAGACACAGAGAGAGACACACAACATAGACACACAGATAGACACACAAGCAGAGAGAGACGCACACAGAGACAAACAGAGACACAGAGAGAGACACACAAGCAGAGAGAGACAGACACACACAGACACACAGACAGACACAAGCAGAGAGACTCACACAGAGACAGAGAGAGAGAGACACAGAGAGAGACATACAACATAGACACAGACAGACACACAAGCAGAGAGAGACACACAGAGACACAGACAGACCCACAAGCAGAGAGAGACACACAGTCACAGACAGACCCACAAGCAGAGAGAGACACACACATAGACACAGACAGACAAACTGAGAAAGAGCCACACATAGACAAAGACAGACACGCAAGCAGAGAGACACACACATAGACACACAGGCACACAACCTAGACACAGACAGACACACCAGCAGAGACTCACACAGAAACAGAGAGACAACACAGAGACACAGAGAGAGAGAGAGACACACACATAGGCACACAGAGAAATTAGAGTGATGTTAATGTGAGACATTAGAGTGATGTTAATGTGAGACATTAGCGTGGCGTTAACGTGAGACATTAGCGTGATGTTAACGTGAGAAATTAGCGTGATGTTAATGTGAGACATTAGCTCTAGACCAATTCCTCGACCACATCAATTCCATACACCCAGCCATCAGATTTACCATGGAAGTCGAAAAAGATGGCAAGCTACCCTTTTTGGATGTCCTAATTAAAAGGAGACCTGATGGCTCAATGAGCCACTCTGTCTACAGGAAAGCTACCCATACGGATGCTTACTTGAAACCGGATTCCCACCACCATCCATCCCAGAAGAACTCCCTCATCAAGACTCTGCACCATAGAGCCCAATGCATTTCCGACCAGGAACACATTGCCAGTGAACTCAAGCACGTACACCGAGCTCTCAGGGCTAATGGTTACTCCGACTACACAATCCGCAAAGCCATCACTCCAGTCATGAAGAAGGATCCTCTTGAGGAGCCATTAAAAACCATCACCTTACCCTACATTGTGGGGGTCACTAAAAAGGTCTCCCAAAATCCTGAATAAACACAAGATCCAGGTACGATTCAACACATTACATAAAATCCGTGATCTGGTTCCGTCTGTGAAAGATGTGGTTCTGGACATACAGTACCCGGGCGTTTACAAACTAAAGTGCCTCTGTGGTAGCAGCTACATTGGAGAAACCAAACGCCATGTCTCGGACCGCATCCGTGAACACAAAGCAGACTTGAAACACGGTAGGTACCAACACCTCGGCCGTGGCAGATCATTGTTATAATTCAGTGGGCTCACATGACATTGACTTCTCCAAGACGGAGGTTCTTTGCAAGCCATCCGGCTACCATGACAGATTCGTTCATGAGGCCATCCACGTATACAAACACAGAGACAATTTCAACCGAGAAGATGGATTCTGGCTTAGTAACCATTGGAAAGACGTTTTAAACCATTTCGGTTCTTAATTTATTGTATTTTACGGTGACTTTCAGACCGCAGTCCAATCGCAGGCACTGCCCCTGAATACCTTTCACACCATGGTCAATGATATGGCTTATAACACGTAGTATAATAATAAATAGTATAACATTGTAATGTTTAACATAATTCACAAGGGAATATATAATATCGTAATTGTGTAGTGAATATACAGCAGTGTGGTGCACAGTAGGGTTGATAGAATAAGACGTAGCGTAATATTACAATTCTAATATTTTATAGTCTAAATTATAGGGTAGTGTATAGCAACGCATTGCATAATTCAAAGGTGGAATGTGTCTATGGATACGATATTATACCATGTAGTTTAGGATTGGAAGGTATAATATTGTATTGTAAAGTGGTCCCGTTTATGGCATAGTTGTAACGCAACACAGGACTGAGAAGCTCACTGTGTTTAAGTGTTTGATCAGCACTTTATGCTAATTCCTTTGTCAAAGCGTTTGGTTTCCTCCCGCACAGCTTAAAGGACGCGAACCTGCGCCTGACTTTCTTGATTCCAACGCTGTCCTGGTGACAGCGCGGTCCCCCTTCACCTGTGATGAAGGCCGCTTGTGTTGTGGCCGAAACGTCGTGATTTTTACATATCTTAGCTCTTTCGCTAAAGTCACGTAGAAGGGAAACAATAAAATAATAATCACGTAGAAGGGAAATAATAAAATAATAATCACGTAGCAGGGAAACAATAAAATAATAATCACGTAGAAGGGAAACAATAAAATAATAATCACGTAGCAGGGAAACAATAAAATAATACTCACGTAGAAGGGAAATAATAAAATAATAATCACGTAGAAGGGAAACAATAAAATAATAATCACGTAGAAGGGAAACAATTAAATAATAATCACGTAGAAGGGAAACAATAAAATAATAATGACGTAGCAGGGAAACAATAAAATAATAATGACGTAGCAGGGAAACAATGAAATAATAATGACGTGGAAGGGAAACAATAAAATAAAAATCACGTAGAAGGGAAACAATAAAATAATAATCACGTAGAAGGGAAACAATAAAATAATAATGACGTAGCAGGGAAACAATAAAATAATAATGACGTAGAAGGGAAACAATAAAATAAAAATCACGTAGAAGGGAAACAATAAAATAATAATCACGTAGAAGGGAAACAATAAAATAATAATCACGTAGAAGGGAAACAATAAAATAATAATGACGTAGCAGGGAAACAATAAAATAATAATCATCACGTAGAAGGGAAACAATAAAATAATAATCACGTAGAAGGGAAACAATAAAATAATAATCACGTAGAGGGGAAACAATAAAATAATAATCACGTAGCAGGGAAACAATAAAATAATAATCACGTAGCAGGGAAACAATAAAATAATAATCATCACGTAGAAGGGAAACAATAAAATAATAATCACGTAGCAGGGAAACAATAAAATAATAATCACGTAGAAGGGAAACAATAAAATAATAATCACGTAGAAGGGAAACAATAAAATAATAATCACGTAGAAGGGAAACAATAAAATAATAATCACGTAGCAGGGAAACAATAAAATAATAATCACGTAGAAGGGAAACAATAAAATAATAATCACATAGAAGGGAAACAATAAAATAATAATCATCACGTAGAAGGGAAACAAAGAAATAATAATCATCGTAGAAGGGAAACAATAAAATAATAATCACGTAGAAGGCAAACAATAAAATAATAATCATCACGTAGAAGGGAAACAATAAAATAATAATCACGTAGAAGGGAAACAATTAAGTAATAATCATCATTAGGTGTGAAAACCACGGCAGTCGAAACGTCGTGAGAATTTTATTGTTTCATATTTTTTTTATTATTTTATTGTTTCCCTTCCACGTGACTTTGCCGAAAGAACCAATAAAATTGTCTGGCTGTGGTTTTCACACAACAGCAACACCACAGCAAGTCACGTAGAAGGGAAACAATAAAATAATAATAAAATAAAACACTCAAATTCTCACGACGTTTCGACTGCAACACCAAGCAATCATCATCAGGTGTGAAAACCACAGCAAGAAAATTTGAAAAAAGTGGCGGTTAGTTTTTAAACGTTAGCACCACGGAGAGCGATTTTGCAGTTTGTTCAGGTGGACGAGCCCATCTATGTTCGGGAAAGAGGAGGGGGGGAGACGGAAATAATGGATGCGGGCTGAAAGCCACCGTAAGCGTGAACAATCAATTAAGACCCGAAATGGTTGATCACATCCTTCCAATGATTGCTAAGCCAGAATCCATCTTCTCGGTTGAAATTGTCTCTCTGTGTTTATGTATGTGGATAGCCTCATGAACGAATCTCTCATGGTAGCTGGATGTCTTGCAGAGAACCTCTGTCTTGGAGAAGTCAATGTCACGTGAGCCTACTGAATTATAACAGTGATCTGCCACGCCGAGGTGTTGGTACCTACCGTGTTTAAGGTCTGCTTTGTGTTCACGAATGCGGTCCGAGACATGTCGTTTGGTTTCTCCAATGTAACTACTACCCCAGAGGCAACTTAGTTTGTAGACACCAGGGTACTGTATGTCCGGAATCACATCTTTTACAGATGGAACCAGATCACGGATTTCATGTAATGCGTTGAATCAGACCTGGATCTTGTGTTTATGCAAGATTTTGTAGATCTTTTTTGCGATCCCTGTTTTATATTTTTTTATTATTTTATTGTTTCCCTTCTACGTGGTGGTGACTTTACCGAAAGAACCAAGAATATGAATCCCTGCAGTCACGAAAGCTTTAAATAAAGAAAAGTTAATTGTGAAAACTTTCCGCTAAACATATGTTAATATATGCTAATTTATGCGCGCCCCGAACCTTCCCCCCGCCCCCTCGTGTGACGCCACGCGCGAGACAGGAAGTGGGGGGCGGGGCGGCAGGAAGCGATGGCGGACGAGAAGGTCAGCGCGGTCGTGACGGAGACGACGATCCGGGGGAGATTTGTCTGTGTGGGGTGTGTAAGTGTGGGGTGTGTGTCTGTGTGTGTGTAGGTGTGTGTGTGTGGGGTGTGTGTGTGTAGGTGTGTGTGTAGGTGTGTGTAGGTGTATGTGTCTGTGTGGGGTGTGTAGGTGTGGGGTGTGTGTAGGTGTGTGTAGGTGTGTGTCTGTGTGGGGTGTGTGTGTGTAGGTGTGTAGGTGTGTCTGTGTGGGGTGTGTGTGTGTGGGGTGTGTGTAAGTGTGTGTAGGTGTGTGTCTGTGTGGGGTGTGTAGGTGTGGGGTGTGTAGGTGTGTAGGTGTGGGGTGTGTAGGTGTGGGTGTGTGTAGGTGTGTGTAGGTGTGTCTGTGTGTAGGTGTGTGTCTGTGTGGGTTGTGTAGGTGTATGTGTCTGTGTGGGGTGTGTAGGTGTGGGGTGTGTGTGGGGTGTGTAGGTGTGGGGTGTGTGTAGGTTTGTGTGTGTAGGTGTGTCTGTGTGTAGGTGTGTGTCTGTGTGGGGTGTGTAGGTGTGGGGTGTGTGTAGGTGTGTGTGTGTGTAGGTGTGTGTGTGTAGGTGTGTCTGTGTGTAGGTGTGTGTGTGTGTAGGTGTGTGTGTGTAGGTGTGTGTCTGTGTGGGGTGTGTAGGTGTGGGGTGTGTGTAGGTGTGTGTCTGTGTGTTGGTGTGTGTCTGTGTGGGTTGTGTAGGTGTATGTGTCTGTGTGGGGTGTGTAGGTGTGGGGTGTGTGTGGGGTGTGTAGGTGTGGGGTGAGTGTAGGTTTGTGTGTGTAGGTGTGTCTGTGTGTAGGTGTGTGTCTGTGTGGGGTGTGTAGGTGTGGGGTGTGTGTAGGTGTGTGTGTGTGTAGGTGTGTGTGTGTAGGTGTGTCTGTGTGTAGGTGTGTGTGTGTGTAGGTGTGTGTGTGTAGGTGTGTGTCTGTGTGGGGTGTGTAGGTGTGGGGTGTGTGTAGGTGTGTGTCTGTGTGTTGGTGTGTGTCTGTGTGGGTTGTGTAGGTGTATGTGTCTGTGTGGGGTGTGTAGGTGTGGGGTGTGTGTGGGGTGTGTAGGTGTGGGGTGAGTGTAGGTTTGTGTGTGTAGGTGTGTCTGTGTGTAGGTGTGTGTCTGTGTGGGGTGTGTAGGTGTGGGGTGTGTGTAGGTGTGTGTAGGTGTGTGTGTGGTGGTGTGGGGTGTGTGTAGGTGTGTGTGGGGTGTGTGTAGGTGTGTGTGGGGTGTGTGTGTGTGCTGTGTAGTTGTGGGGTGTGTGTAGGTGTGTGTGTGTAGGTGTGTGTAGGTGTGTCTGTGTGTAGGTGTGTGTCTGTGTGGGGTGTGTAGGTGTGGGGTGTGTGTAGGTGTGTCTGTGTGTAGGTGTGTGTCTGTGTGGGGTGTGTAGGTGTGGGGTGTGTGTAGGTGTGTGTAGGTGTGTGTGTAGGTGTGTCTGTGTGGGGTGTGTGTGTGTGGGGTGTGTGTAGGTGTGTGTAGGTGTGTGTCTGTGTGGGGTGTGTAGGTGTGGGGTGTGTAGGTGTGGGTGTGTGTAGGTGTGTGTAGGTGTGTCTGTGTGTAGGTGTGTGTCTGTGTGGGTTGTGTAGGTGTATGTGTCTGTGTGGGGTGTGTAGGTGTGGGGTGTGTAGGTGTGGGGTGTGTGTAGGTGTGTGTGTGTAGGTGTGTGTGTGTGGTGTGGGGTGTGTGTAGGTGTGTGTGGGGTGTGTGTGTGTGCTGTGTAGTTGTGGGGTGTGTGTAGGTGTGTGTCTGTGTGGGGTGTGTGTGTGTAGGTGCTGTGTGTGTGCTGTGTGTGTAGGTGCTGTGTGTGTGTAGGTGCTGTGTGTACAGTGTGTGTGTGTGCTGTGTGTGTGCTGTGTGTGTGTGTACAGTGTGTGTGCTGTGTGTGTGTACAGTGTGTGCGCTGTGTGTGTGTGCTGTGTGTGTGTGCCGAGTGTAGTCAGTGTACAGTACGTTTTTTGCGGTGCGCGCGGTTACAGTGCGTGTACAGTGAGCGCCACGCGGCGCCACGCGGCGAGTACAGTCCTTGTACAGTGAGCGTACAGTGCTGTGCCATGCGTCGACTTACAGTGCGTGTACAGTGTCATACAGTGAAAACCGTTGCGGCTTCGAGTGTACAGTCCGCTCGACGTGTTTGTACAGTGCGCGCGGGTACAGTGCGTGTACAGTGCGTGTACAGTGCGCCGTGCCCCCGCAGGATTCCCTGCGGAAGCTTCGAGACCTCGCGGAGCTGAAGGAGCGGCTGAGGGGGCTGCAGCAGCAGCTGGAGGAGAGCGGAGGGGCAGCTGCGGTGAGAGCTGCAGGAGCTGCCCATAGACTCAACACTGCACCATAGACTCAACACTGCACCATAGACTCAACACTGCACCATAGACTCAACACTGCACCATAGACTCAACACTGCACCATAGACTCAACACTGCCCATAGACTCAACACTGCACCATAGACTCAACACTGCCCATAGACTCAACACTGCACCATAGACTCAACACTGCACCATAGACTCAACACTGCCCATAGACTCAACACTGCTACCCATAGACTCAACACTGCACCATAGACTCAACACTGCACCATAGACTCAACACTGCACCATAGACTCAGCACTGCCCATAGACTCAACACTGCACCATAGACTCAACACTGCACCATAGACTCAACACTGCACCATAGACTCAACACTGCACCATAGACTCAGCACTGCCCATAGACTCAACACTGCACCATAGACTCAACACTGCACCATAGACTCAACACTGCACCATAGACTCAACACTGCACCATAGACTCAACACTGCACCATAGACTCAACACTGCACCATAGACTCCACACTGCACCATAGACTCAACACTGCACCATAGACTCAACACTGCCCATAGACTCAACACTGCTACACCATAGACTCAACACTGCTACACCATAGACTCAACACTGCCCATAGACTCAACACTACCCATAGACTCAACACTGCACCATAGACTCAACATTGCACCATATACTCAACACTGCCCATAGACTCAACACTGCCCATAGACTCAACACTGCCCATAGACTCAGTACTGCACCATAGACTCAACACTGCCCATAGACTCAACACTGCACCATAGACTCAACACTGCCCATTGACTCAGCACTGCCCATAGACTCAACACTGCTACACCATAGACTCAACACTGCCCATAGACTCAACACTGCACCATAGACTCAACACTGCACCATAGACTCAACACTACCCATAGACTCAACACTGCACCATAGACTCAACACTGCACCATAGACTCAACACTGCCCATAGACTCAACACTGCACCATAGACTCAACACTGCTACACCATAGACTCAACACTGCCCATAGACTCAACACTGCCCCATAGACTCAACACTGCACCATAGACTCAACACTACCCATAGACTCAACACTGCACCATAGACTCAACACTGCACCATAGACTCAACACTGCCCCATAGACTCAACACTGCACCATAGACTCAACACTGCACCATAGACTCAACACTGCCCCATAGACTCAACACTGCACCATAGACTCAACACTGCACCATAGACTCAACACTGCCCATAGGCTCAACACTGCCCATAGACTCAACACTGCTACACCATAGACTCAACACTGCACCATAGACTCAACACTGCACCATAGACTCAACACTGCACCATAGACTCAACACTGCCCATAGACTCAACACTGCACCATAGACTCAACACTGCCCATAGACTCAACACTGCCCATAGACTCAACACTGCCCCATAGACTCAACACTGCACCATAGACTCAACACTGCACCATAGACTCAACACTGCCCATATACTCAACACTGCCTATAGACTCAACACTGCACCATAGACTCAACACTGCCAGTAGACTCAACACTGCACCATAGACTCAACACTGCACCATAGACTCAACACTGCCCATAGACTCAGCACTGCCCATAGACTCAACACTGCACCATTGACTCAACACTGCCCATAGACTCAACACTGCACCATAGACTCAACACTACCCATAGACTCAACACTGCACCATAGACTCAACACTGCACCATAGACTCAACACTGCCCCATAGACTCAACACTGCACCATAGACTCAACACTGCACCATAGACTCAACACTGCACCATAGACTCAACACTGCCCATAGACTCAACACTGCACCATAGACTCAACACTGCACCATAGACTCAACACTGCCCCATAGACTCAACACTGCACCATAGACTCAACACTGCTACCATAGACTCAACACTGCACCATAGACTCAACACTGCACCATAGACTCAACACTGCCCATAGACTCAACACTGCACCATAGACTCAGCACTGCACCATAGACTCAACACTGCACCATAGACTCAACACTGCACCATAGACTCAACACTGCACCATAGACTCAACACTGCACCATAGACTCAACACTGCCCATAGACTCAACACTGCACCATAGACTCAACACTGCCCATAGACTCAACACTGCCCATAGGCTCAACACTGCCCATAGACTCAACACTGCACCATAGACTCAACACTGCCCATGGACTCAACACTGCACCATAGACTCAACACCTGCCCATAGACTCAACACTGCCCATAGACTCAACACTGCCAGTAGACTCAGCACTGGCCCATAGACTCAACACTGCACCATAGACTCAGCACTGCCCATAGACTCAGCACTGCACCATAGACTCAACACTGCACCATAGACTCAGCACTGCCCATAGACTCAACACTGCCCATAGACTCAACACTGCCCATAGACTCAGCACTGCACCATAGACTCAACACTGCCCATAGACTCAACACTGTACCATAGACTCAACACTGCACCATAGACTCAGCACTGCCCATAGACTCAGCACTGCACCATAGACTCAACACTGCACCATAGACTCAGCACTGCCCATAGACTCAACACTGCCCATAGACTCAACACTGCCCATAGACTCAGCACTGCACCATAGACTCAACACTGCACCATAGACTCAACACTGCCCATAGACTCAACACTGCCCATAGACTCAACACTGCCCATAGACTCAGCACTGCTACACCATAGACTCAACACTGCCCATAGACTCAGCACTGCACCATAGACTCAACACTGCACCATAGACTCAACACTGCACCATAGACTCAACACTGCACCATAGACTCAACACTGCACCATAGACTCAGCACTGCTACACCATAGACTCAACACTGCACCATAGACTCAGCACTGCTACACCATAGACTCAACACTGCTACACCATAGACTCAGCACTGCCCATAGACTCAACACTGCACCATAGACTCAACACTGCCCATAGACTCAACACTGCACCATAGACTCAACACTGCCCATAGACTCAACACTGCCCATAGACTCAACACTGCACCATAGACTCAACACTGCCCATAGACTCAACACTGCACCATAGACTCAACACTGCCCATAGACTCAACACTGCCCATAGACTCAACACTGCCCATAGACTCAACACTGCCCATAGACTCAACACTGCCCATAGACTCAGCACTGCTACACCATAGACTCAACACTGCCCATAGACTCAACACTGCCCATAGACTCAACACTGCTGCCCATAGACTCAACACTGCACCATAGACTCAACACTGCACCACAGACTCAACACTGCACCATAGACTCAGCACTGCCCCATAGACTCAACACTGCACCATAGACTCAGCACTGCACCATAGACTCAGCACTGCCCCATAGACTCAACACTGCACCATAGACTCAGCACTGCACCATAGACTCAGCACTGCCCCATAGACTCAACACTGCACCATAGACTCAGCACTGCACCATAGACTCAGCACTGCCCCATAGACTCAACACTGCACCATAGACTCAACACTGCACCATAGACTCAACACTGCACCATAGACTCAACACTGCCCATAGACTCAACACTGCACCATAGACTCAACACTGCACCATAGACTCAACACTGCACCATAGACTCAACACTGCTACACCATAGACTCAACACTGCACCATAGACTCAACACTGCACCATAGACTCAACACTGCACCATAGACTCAACACTACCCATAGACTCAGCACTGCCCATAGACTCATCACTGCACCATAGACTCATCACTGCACCATAGACTCAACACTGCTACACCATGGACTCAGCACTGCACCATAGACTCAACACTGCACCATAGACTCAGCACTGCACCATAGACTCAACACTGCTGCCCAAGACTCAGCACTGCTACACCACAGACTCAGAACTGCACCATAGACTCAGCACTGCTACACCATAGACTCAACACTGCACCATAGACTCAACACTGCACCATAGACTCAACACTGCACCATAGACTCAACACTGCCCATAGACTCAACACTGCACCATAGACTCAACACTACCCATAGACTCAACACTGCACCATAGACTCAACACTGCCCCATAGACTCAACACTGCCCATAGACTCAACACTGCACCATAGACTCAACACTGCACCATAGACTCAACACTGCACCATAGACTCAACACTGCACCATAGACTAAACACTGCACCATATACTCAACACTGCACCATAGACTCAACACTGCTACACCATAGACTCAACACTGCACCATAGACTCAACACTGGACCATAGACTCAACACTGCACCATAGACTCAACACTGCACCATAGACTCAACACTGCACCATAGACGCAACACTGCACCATAGACTCAGCACTGCACCATAGACTCAACACTGCACCATAGACTCAACACTGCACCATAGACTCAACACTGCACCATAGACTCAACACTGCCCATAGACTCAACACTGCCCATAGACTCAGCACTGCTACACCATAGACTCAACACTGCTACACCATAGACTCAACACTGCCCATAGACTCAACACTGCTACACCATAGACTCAACACTGCTGCACCATAGACTCAATACTGCCCATAGACTCAACACTGCACCATAGACTCAGCACAGCTACACCATAGACTCAACACTGCACCATAGACTCAACACTGCACCATAGACTCAACACTGCACCATAGACTTAACACTGCCCATAGACTCAACACTGCTGCCCATAGACTCAACACTGCCCATAGACTCAACACTGCACCATAGACTCAACACTGCACCATAGACTCAACACTGCACCATAGACTCAACACTGCCCATAGACTCAACACTGCACCATAGACTCAACACTGCCCATAGACTCAACACTGCTGCACCATAGACTCAACACTGCCCATAGACTCAGCACTGCACCATAGACTCAGCACTGCTACACCATAGACTCAACACTGCCCATAGACTCAACACTGCACCATAGACTCAACACTGCACCATAGACTCAACACTGCACCATAGACTCAACACTGCACCATAGACTCAACACTGCACCATAGACTCAACACTGCACCATAGACTCAACACTGCACCATAGACTCAACACTACCCATAGACTCAGAACTGCCCATAGACTCAACACTGCCCATAGACTCAACACTGTCCATAGACTCAACACTGCACCATAGACTCAGCACTGCCCATAGACTCAACACTGCACCATAGACTCAACACTGCACCATAGACTCAACCCTGCACCACAGACTCAACACTGCACCATAGACTCAACACTGCCCATAGACTCAACACTGTACCATAGACTCAACACTGCACCATAGACTCAGCACTGCCCATAGACTCAGCACTGCACCATAGACTCAACACTGCACCATAGACTCAGCACTGCCCATAGACTCAACACTGCCCATAGACTCAACACTGCCCATAGACTCAGCACTGCACCATAGACTCAACACTGCACCATAGACTCAACACTGCCCATAGACTCAACACTGCCCATAGACTCAACACTGCCCATAGACTCAGCACTGCTACACCATAGACTCAACACTGCCCATAGACTCAGCACTGCACCATAGACTCAACACTGCACCATAGACTCAACACTGCACCATAGACTCAACACTGCACCATAGACTCAACACTGCACCATAGACTCAGCACTGCTACACCATAGACTCAACACTGCACCATAGACTCAGCACTGCTACACCATAGACTCAACACTGCTACACCATAGACTCAGCACTGCCCATAGACTCAACACTGCACCATAGACTCAACACTGCCCATAGACTCAACACTGCACCATAGACTCAACACTGCCCATAGACTCAACACTGCCCATAGACTCAACACTGCACCATAGACTCAACACTGCCCATAGACTCAACACTGCACCATAGACTCAACACTGCCCATAGACTCAACACTGCCCATAGACTCAACACTGCCCATAGACTCAACACTGCCCATAGACTCAACACTGCCCATAGACTCAGCACTGCTACACCATAGACTCAACACTGCCCATAGACTCAACACTGCCCATAGACTCAACACTGCTGCCCATAGACTCAACACTGCACCATAGACTCAACACTGCACCACAGACTCAACACTGCACCATAGACTCAGCACTGCCCCATAGACTCAACACTGCACCATAGACTCAGCACTGCACCATAGACTCAGCACTGCCCCATAGACTCAACACTGCACCATAGACTCAGCACTGCACCATAGACTCAGCACTGCCCCATAGACTCAAAACTGCACCATAGACTCAGCACTGCACCATAGACTCAGCACTGCCCCATAGACTCAACACTGCACCATAGACTCAACACTGCACCATAGACTCAACACTGCACCATAGACTCAACACTGCCCATAGACTCAACACTGCACCATAGACTCAACACTGCACCATAGACTCAACACTGCACCATAGACTCAACACTGCTACACCATAGACTCAACACTGCACCATAGACTCAACACTGCACCATAGACTCAACACTGCACCATAGACTCAACACTACCCATAGACTCAGCACTGCCCATAGACTCATCACTGCACCATAGACTCATCACTGCACCATAGACTCAACACTGCTACACCATGGACTCAGCACTGCACCATAGACTCAACACTGCACCATAGACTCAGCACTGCACCATAGACTCAACACTGCTGCCCAAGACTCAGCACTGCTACACCACAGACTCAGAACTGCACCATAGACTCAGCACTGCTACACCATAGACTCAACACTGCACCATAGACTCAACACTGCACCATAGACTCAACACTGCACCATAGACTCAACACTGCCCATAGACTCAACACTGCACCATAGACTCAACACTACCCATAGACTCAACACTGCACCATAGACTCAACACTGCCCCATAGACTCAACACTGCCCATAGACTCAACACTGCACCATAGACTCAACACTGCACCATAGACTCAACACTGCACCATAGACTCAACACTGCACCATAGACTAAACACTGCACCATATACTCAACACTGCACCATAGACTCAACACTGCTACACCATAGACTCAACACTGCACCATAGACTCAACACTGGACCATAGACTCAACACTGCACCATAGACTCAACACTGCACCATAGACTCAACACTGCACCATAGACGCAACACTGCACCATAGACTCAGCACTGCACCATAGACTCAACACTGCACCATAGACTCAACACTGCACCATAGACTCAACACTGCACCATAGACTCAACACTGCCCATAGACTCAACACTGCCCATAGACTCAGCACTGCTACACCATAGACTCAACACTGCTACACCATAGACTCAACACTGCCCATAGACTCAACACTGCTACACCATAGACTCAACACTGCTGCACCATAGACTCAATACTGCCCATAGACTCAACACTGCACCATAGACTCAGCACTGCTACACCATAGACTCAACACTGCACCATAGACTCAACACTGCACCATAGACTCAACACTGCACCATAGACTTAACACTGCCCATAGACTCAACACTGCTGCCCATAGACTCAACACTGCCCATAGACTCAACACTGCACCATAGACTCAACACTGCACCATAGACTCAACACTGCACCATAGACTCAACACTGCCCATAGACTCAACACTGCACCATAGACTCAACACTGCCCATAGACTCAACACTGCTGCACCATAGACTCAACACTGCCCATAGACTCAGCACTGCACCATAGACTCAGCACTGCTACACCATAGACTCAACACTGCCCATAGACTCAACACTGCACCATAGACTCAACACTGCACCATAGACTCAACACTGCACCATAGACTCAACACTGCACCATAGACTCAACACTGCACCATAGACTCAACACTGCACCATAGACTCAACACTGCACCATAGACTCAACACTACCCATAGACTCAGAACTGCCCATAGACTCAACACTGCCCATAGACTCAACACTGTCCATAGACTCAACACTGCACCATAGACTCAGCACTGCCCATAGACTCAACACTGCACCATAGACTCAACACTGCACCATAGACTCAACCCTGCACCACAGACTCAACACTGCCCATAGATTCAACACTGCACCACAGACTCAACACTGCCCATAGACTCAACACTACCCACAGACTCAACACTGCCCACAGACTCAACACTGCACCACAGACTCAACACTGCACCATAGACTCATCACTGCCCATAGACTCAACACTGCACCACAGACTCAACACTGCACCATAGACTCAACACTGCACCATAGACTCAACACTGCACCACAGACTCAACACTGCCCATAGACTCAACACTGCACCGCAGACTCAACACTGCCCATAGACTCAACACTACCCACAGACTCAACACTGCCCATAGACTCAACACTGCACCACAGACTCAACACTGCCCATAGACTCAACACTACCCACAGACTCAACACTGCCCATAGACTCAACACTGCACCATAGACTCAACACTGCACCATAGACTCAACACCGCACCATAGACTCAACACTGCACCACAGACTCAACACTGCCCATAGACTCAACACTGCCCATAGACTCAACACTGCACCATAGACTCAACACCGCACCATAGACTCAACACTGCACCACAGACTCAACACTGCACCATAGACTCAACACTGCACCATAGACTCAACACTGCACCACAGACTCAACACTGCACCATAGACTCAACACTGCACCACAGATTCAACACTGCACCATACACTCAACCCTGCACCACAGACTCAACACTGCACCACAGACTCAACACTGCACCATACACTCAACCCTGCACCACAGACTCAACACTGCACCACAGACTCAACACTGCCCATAGACTCATCACTGCACCACAGACTCAACACTGCCCATAGACTCAACACTGCATCATAGACTCAACACTGCACCATAGACTCAACACTGCCCATAGACTCAACACTGCACCATAGACTCAACACTACCCACAGACTCAACACTGCCCACAGACTCAACACTGCACCATAGACTCAACACTGCACCATAGACTCAACACTGCACCATAGACTCAACACTACCCACAGACTCAACACTGCACCATAGACTCAACACTGCACCATAGACTCAACACTGCACCATAGACTCAACACTGCACCATCGACTCAACACTGCCCATAGACTCAACACTGCACCATAGACTCAACATTGCACCATAGACTCAACACTGCACCATAGACTCAACACTGCACCATAGACTCAACACTGCACCATAGACTCAACACTGCACCATAGACTCAACACTGCACCATAGACTCAACACTGCACCATAGACTCAACACTGCACCATAGACTCAACACTTCCCCATAGACTCAACACTGCACCATAGACTCAACACTGCACCATAGACTCAACACTGCACCATAGACTCAACACTACCCATAGACTCAACACTGCACCACAGACTCAACACTGCACCACAGACTCAACACTGCACCACAGACTCAACACTGCCCACAGACTCAACACTGCACCATAGACTCAACCCTGCACCACAGACTCAACACTGCCCATAGACTCAACACTGCCCATAGACTCAACACTGCACCACAGACTCAACACTGCACCATAGACTCATCACTGCCCATAGACTCAACACTGCACCACAGACTCAACACTGCACCATAGACTCAACACTGCACCATAGACTCAACACTGCACCACAGACTCAACACTGCCCATAGACTCAACACTGCACCGCAGACTCAACACTGCCCATAGACTCAACACTACCCACAGACTCAACACTGCCCATAGACTCAACACTGCACCACAGACTCAACACTGCCCATAGACTCAACACTACCCACAGACTCAACACTGCCCATAGACTCAACACTGCACCATAGACTCAACACTGCACCATAGACTCAACACTGCACCATAGACTCAACACTGCACCACAGACTCAACACTGCCCATAGACTCAACACTGCCCATAGACTCAACACTGCACCATAGACTCAACACCGCACCATAGACTCAACACTGCACCACAGACTCAACACTGCACCATAGACTCAACACTGCACCATAGACTCAACACTGCACCACAGACTCAACACTGCACCATAGACTCAACACTGCACCACAGACTCAACACTGCACCATACACTCAACCCTGCACCACAGACTCAACACTGCACCACAGACTCAACACTGCACCATACACTCAACCCTGCACCATAGACTCAACACTGCACCACAGACTCAACACTGCATCATAGACTCAACACTGCCCATAGACTCAACACTGCACCATAGACTCAACACTGCACCATAGACTCAACACTGCACCATAGACTCAACACTGCACCATAGACTCAACACTGCACCATAGACTCAACACTGCACCATAGACTCAACACTGCACCATAGACTCAACACTGCACCATAGACTCAACACTGCACCATAGACTCAACACTGCACCATAGACTCAACACTACCCATAGACTCAGAACTGCCCATAGACTCAACACTGCCCATAGACTCAACACTGTCCATAGACTCAACACTGCACCATAGACTCAACACTGCACCATAGACTCAACACTGCCCATAGACTCAACACTGCACATAGACTCAACACTGCATCATAGACTCAACACTGCCCATAGACTCAACACTGCCCATAGACTCAACACTGCACCAAAGACTCAACACCGCACCATAGACTCAACACTGCACCACAGACTCAACACTGCACCATAGACTCAACACTGCACCATAGACTCAACACTGCACCACCGACTCAACACTGCACCATAGACTCAACACTGCACCACAGACTCAACACTGCACCATACACTCAACCCTGCACCACAGACTCAACACTGCACCACAGACTCAACACTGCACCATACACTCAACCCTGCACCACAGACTCAACACTGCACCACAGACTCAACACTGCCCATAGACTCATCACTGCACCACAGACTCAACACTGCCCATAGACTCAACACTGCATCATAGACTCAACACTGCACCATAGACTCAACACTGCCCATAGACTCAACACTGCACCATAGACTCAACACTACCCACAGACTCAACACTGCCCACAGACTCAACACTGCACCATAGACTCAACACTGCACCATAGACTCAACACTGCACCATAGACTCAACACTACCCACAGACTCAACACTGCACCATAGACTCAACACTGCACCATAGACTCAACACTGCACCATAGACTCAACACTGCACCATAGACTCAACACTGCACCATAGACTCAACACTGCACCATAGACTCAACACTGCACCATCGACTCAACACTGCCCATAGACTCAACACTGCACCATAGACTCAACACTGCACCATAGACTCAACACTGCACCATAGACTCAACACTGCACCATAGACTCAACACTGCACCATAGACTCAACACTGCACCATAGACTCAACACTGCACCATAGACTCAACACTGCACCATAGACTCAACACTGCACCATAGACTCAACACTTCCCCATAGACTCAACACTGCACCATAGACTCAACACTGCACCATAGACTCAACACTGCACCATAGACTCAACACTACCCATAGACTCAACACTGCACCACAGACTCAACACTGCACCACAGACTCAACACTGCACCACAGACTCAACACTGCCCACAGACTCAACACTGCACCATAGACTCAACACTGCACCATAGACTCAACACTGCACCATAGACTCAACACTGCACCATAGACTCAACACTGCACCACAGACTCAACACTGCACCATAGACTCAACACTGCACCACAGACTCAACACTGCATCATAGACTCAACACTGCCCATAGACTCAACACTGCACCATAGACTCAACACTGCACCATAGACTCAACACTGCACCATAGACTCAACACTGCACCATAGACTCAACACTGCACCATAGACTCAACACTGCACCATAGACTCAACACTGCACCATAGACTCAACACTGCACCATAGACTCAACACTACCCATAGACTCAACACTGCACCACAGACTCAACACTGCACCACAGACTCAACACTGCACCACAGACTCAACACTGCCCACAGACTCAACACTGCACCATAGACTCAACCCTGCACCACAGACTCAACACTGCCCATAGACTCAACACTGCACCACAGACTCAACACTGCCCATAGACTCAACACTACCCACAGACTCAACACTGCCCATAGACTCAACACTGCACCACAGACTCAACACTGCACCATAGACTCATCACTGCCCATAGACTCAACACTGCACCACAGACTCAACACTGCACCATAGACTCAACACTGCACCATAGACTCAACACTGCACCACAGACTCAACACTGCCCATAGACTCAACACTGCACCGCAGACTTAACACTGCCCATAGACTCAACACTACCCACAGACTCAACACTGCCCACAGACTCAACACTGCACCATAGACTCAACCCTGCACCACAGACTCAACACTGCCCATAGACTCAACACTGCACCACAGACTCAACACTGCCCATAGACTCAACACTACCCACAGACTCAACACTGCCCATAGACTCAACACTGCACCACAGACTCAACACTGCACCATAGACTCATCACTGCCCATAGACTCAACACTGCACCACAGACTCAACACTGCACCATAGACTCAACACTGCACCATAGACTCAACACTGCACCACAGACTCAACACTGCCCATAGACTCAACACTGCACCGCAGACTTAACACTGCCCATAGACTCAACACTACCCACAGACTCAACACTGCCCATATACTCAACACTGCACCACAGACTCAACACTGCCCATAGACTCAACACTACCCACAGACTCAACACTGCCCATAGACTCAACACTGCACCATAGACTCAACACTGCACCATAGACTCAACACCGCACCATAGACTCAACACTGCACCACAGACTCAACACTGCCCATAGACTCAACACTGCCCACAGACTCAACACTGCACCACAGACTCAACACTGCCCACAGACTCAACACTGCACCATAGACTCAACACTGCACCATAGACTCAACACTGCACCATAGACTCAACACTGCACCATAGACTCAACACTGCACCACAGACTCAACACTGCACCATAGACTCAACACTGCACCACAGACTCAACACTGCATCATAGACTCAACACTGCCCATAGACTCAACACTGCACCATAGACTCAACACTGCACCATAGACTCAACACTGCACCATAGACTCAACACTGCACCATAGACTCAACACTGCACCATAGACTCAACACTGCACCATAGACTCAACACTGCACCATAGACTCAACACTGCACCATAGACTCAACACTACCCATAGACTCAGAACTGCCCATAGACTCAAGACTGCCCATAGACTCAACACTGTCCATAGACTCAACACTGCACCATAGACTCAACACTGCACCATAGACTCAACACTGCCCATAGACTCAACACTGCACATAGACTCAACACTGCATCATAGACTCAACACTGCCCATAGACTCAACACTGCACCATAGACTCAACACTGCACCATAGACTCAACACTGCACCATAGACTCAACACTGCACCATAGACTCAACACTGCACCATAGACTCAACACTGCACCATAGACTCAACACTGCACCATAGACTCAACACTGCACCATAGACTCAACACTTCCCCATAGACTCAACACTGCACCATAGACTCAACACTGCACCATAGACTCAACACTGCACCATAGACTCAACACTACCCATAGACTCAACACTGCACCACAGACTCAACACTGCACCACAGACTCAACACTGCACCACAGACTCAACACTGCCCACAGACTCAACACTGCACCATAGACTCAACCCTGCACCACAGACTCAACACTGCCCATAGACTCAACACTGCACCACAGACTCAACACTGCCCATAGACTCAACACTACCCACAGACTCAACACTGCCCATAGACTCAACACTGCACCACAGACTCAACACTGCACCATAGACTCAACACTGCCCATAGACTCAACACTGCACCACAGACTCAACACTGCACCATAGACTCAACACTGCACCATAGACTCAACACTGCACCACAGACTCAACACTGCCCATAGACTCAACACTGCACCGCAGACTCAACACTGCCCATAGACTCAACACTACCCACAGACTCAACACTGCCCATATACTCAACACTGCACCACAGACTCAACACTGCCCATAGACTCAACACTACCCACAGACTCAACACTGCCCATAGACTCAACACTGCACCATAGACTCAACACTGCACCATAGACTCAACACCGCACCATAGACTCAACACTGCACCACAGACTCAACACTGCCCATAGACTCAACACTGCCCATAGACTCAACACTGCACCATAGACTCAACACCGCACCATAGACTCAACACTGCACCACAGACTCAACACTGCACCATAGACTCAACACTGCACCATAGACTCAACACTGCACCACAGACTCAACACTGCACCATAGACTCAACACTGCACCACAGACTCAACACTGCACCATACACTCAACCCTGCACCACAGACTCAACACTGCACCACAGACTCAACACTGCACCATACACTCAACCCTGCACCACAGACTCAACACTGCACCACAGACTCAACACTGCCCATAGACTCATCACTGCACCACAGACTCAACACTGCCCATAGACTCAACACTGCATCATAGACTCAACACTGCACCATAGACTCAACACTGCCCATAGACTCAACACTGCACCATAGACTCAACACTACCCACAGACTCAACACTGCCCACAGACTCAACACCTCACCATAGACTCAACACTGCACCATAGACTCAACACTGCACCATAGACTCAACACTACCCACAGACTCAACACTGCACCATAGACTCAACACTGCACCATAGACTCAACACTGCACCATAGACTCAACACTGCACCATAGACTCAACACTGCACCATAGACTCAACACTGCACCATCGACTCAACACTGCCCATAGACTCAACACTGCACCATAGACTCAACACTGCACCATAGACTCAACACTGCACCATAGACTCAACACTGCACCATAGACTCAACACTGCACCATAGACTCAACACTGCACCATAGACTCAACACTGCACCATAGACTCAACACTGCACCATAGACTCAACACTGCACCATAGACTCTACACTTCCCCATAGACTCAACACTGCACCATAGACTCAACACTGCACCATAGACTCAACACTGCACCATAGACTCAACACTACCCATAGACTCAACACTGCACCACAGACTCAACACTGCACCACAGACTCAACACTGCACCACAGACTCAACACTGCCCACAGACTCAACACTGCACCATAGACTCAACACTGCACCATAGACTCAACACTGCACCATAGACTCAACACTGCACCATAGACTCAACACTGCACCATAGACTCAACACTGCACCACAGACTCAACACTGCACCATAGACTCAACACTGCACCACAGACCCAACACTGCATCATAGACTCAACACTGCCCATAGACTCAACACTGCACCATAGACTCAACACTGCACCATAGACTCAACACTGCACCATAGACTCAACACTGCACCATAGACTCAACACTGCACCATAGACTCAACACTGCACCATAGACTCAACACTGCACCATAGACTCAACACTACCCATAGACTCAGAACTGCCCATAGACTCAACACTGCCCATAGACTCAACACTGTCCATAGACTCAACACTGCACCATAGACTCAACACTGCACCATAGACTCAACACTGCCCATAGACTCAACACTGCACATAGACTCAACACTGCATCATAGACTCAACACTGCCCATAGACTCAACACTGCCCATAGACTCAACACTGCACCATAGACTCAACACCGCACCATAGACTCAACACTGCACCACAGACTCAACACTGCACCATAGACTCAACACTGCACCATAGACTCAACACTGCACCACAGACTCAACACTGCACCATAGACTCAACACTGCACCACAGACTCAACACTGCACCATACACTCAACCCTGTACCACAGACTCAACACTGCACCACAGACTCAACACTGCACCATACACTCAACCCTGCACCACAGACTCAACACTGCACCACAGACTCAACACTGCCCATAGACTCATCACTGCACCACAGACTCAACACTGCCCATAGACTCAACACTGCATCATAGACTCAACACTGCACCATAGACTCAACACTGCCCATAGACTCAACACTGCACCATAGACTCAACACTACCCACAGACTCAACACTGCCCACAGACTCAACACTGCACCATAGACTCAACACTGCACCATAGACTCAACACTGCACCATAGACTCAACACTACCCACAGACTCAACACTGCACCATAGACTCAACACTGCACCATAGACTCAACACTGCACCATAGACTCAACACTGCACCATAGACTCAACACTGCACCATAGACTCAACACTGCACCATCGACTCAACACTGCCCATAGACTCAACACTGCACCATAGACTCAACACTGCACCATAGACTCAACACTGCACCATAGACTCAACACTGCACCATAGACTCAACACTGCACCATAGACTCAACACTGCACCATAGACTCAACACTTCCCCATAGACTCAACACTGCACCATAGACTCAACACTACCCATAGACTCAATTCTGCACCACAGACTCAACTCTCCACCATAGACTCAACACTGCACCATAGACTCAACACTGCACCATAGACTCAACACTGCACCATAGACTCAGCACTGCACCATAGACTCAACACTGCACCATAGACTCAACACTGCACCATAGACTCAACACTGCACCATAGACTCAGCACTGCCCCATAGACTCAACACTGCACCATAGACTCAGCACTGCCCCATAGACTCAACACTGCACCATAGACTCAACACTGCACCATAGACCCAACACTGCACCATAGACTCAACACTGCACCATAGACTCAACACTGCACCATAGACTCAACACTGCCCATAGACTCAACACTGCCCATAGACTCAGCACTGCACCATAGACTCAACACTGCCCATAGACTCAACACTGCACCATAGACTCAACACTGCACCATAGACACAACACTGCCCATAGACTCAACACTGCCCATAGACTCAACACTGCACCACCGACTCAACACTGCACCACAGACTCAACACTGCACCACAGACTCAACACAAACTCCACTCACTCTATCCCACCCCACCCACCCCACCCACCCTACCCACCACCCCACCCACCACCCAGGCGGGGGGCTCCGTGCTCAGCTCCCCGCTGCTGAAGGGCTTCGCCCTGGGCTTCGTGTTCGCCAGGCTGCGCGTGGCCGGCCTGGCCGGGGCGCTGGTGGGCGTTGTGGCCGGCGCCTACGCCGCCCAGAGCTACGAGCTCCCCGACGTGGGCCTCACGCTCGCCTCGTACCTGCGTCGCGTCAGGGGCGACGATGGCGGGCCACGGGAGTGAGCTCCCTTGCGCTGTGGGTGGGCGGGTGGGTGGTGGGTGGGTGGTAGTGGGTGGTGGTGGGTGGGTGGGGTGGGTCACCGCCCGCTCCCGCCCACCGTCGCCAGGTCAATCGGGAGCCTCGGGAGCGAGCTCCGCCATTCGGGGCTCTGTTGCGGTGCGGGGTTGTGAATCTACCACCCACCCACCATCCACCCACCCACCGCTCTCCACCCACCAAAGACTGAGGTCCTCCACAGGGCCAAACCCACCCACCACCCACCACCCACTACCCACCACCCACCCACCACCACCCACCCACCACCAGTTAGGTCAATCAGAAGAGCCCCAGGAGTGAGCTCCGCCTCGGGCCTGTTGGTCAACATCCACTCGGGGAGGAGGGGGGGCGCGCCCACCACGAGACATCTCCGTCAAGGGGTCCACCACGAGTCGCCTCCACCAGGGGGCCCACCACGAGTCGCCTCCACCAGGGGGCCCACCACGAGTCGCCTCCACCAGGGGGCCCACCACGGGTCGCCTCCACCTGGGGGCCCACCACGAGTGTCATCTCCACCAGGGGGCCCACCACGCGTCGCCTCCACCAGGGGGCCCACCACGAGTGTCGTCTCCACCAGGGGGCCCACCACGAGTGTCATCTCCACCAGGGGGCCCACCACGAGTGTCATCTCCACCAGGGGGCCCACCACGAGTGTCATCTCCGTCAGAGGCCCCACCACAAGTCGCCTCCACCAGGGGGCCCACCACGAGTGTCGTCTCCACCAGGGGGCCCACCACGAGTGTCGCCTCCACCAGGGGGCCCACGAGACATCTCCGTCAGAGGCCCCACCACGAGTCGCCTCCACCAGGGGGCCCACCACGAGTGTCGTCTCCACCAGGGGGCCCACGAGTGTCGTCTCCACCAGGGGGCCCACCACGAGTGTTGTCTCCACCAGGGGGTCCACCACGAGTGTCGTCTCCACCAGGGGGCCCACCACGAGTGTCGTCTCCACCAGGGGGCCCACGAGACATCTCCGTCAGAGGCCCCACCACGAGTCGCCTCCACCAGGGGGCCCACCACGAGTGTCGTCTCCACCAGGGGGCCCACGAGTGTCGTCTCCACCAGGGGGCCCACCACGAGTGTTGTCTCCACCAGGGGGTCCACCACGAGTCGCCTCTACCAGGGGGCCCACGAGTGTCGTCTCCACCAGGGGGCCCACCACGAGTGTCGTCTCCACCAGGGGGCCCACGAGTGTTGTCTCCACCAGGGGGTCCACCACGAGTCGCCTCTACCAGGGGGCCCACGAGTGTCGTCTCCGCCAGAGGGCCCACGAGTGTCATCTCCACCAGGGGGCCCACGAGTGTCATCTCCGCCAGGGGGCCCACCACGAGTGTCGTCTCCACCAGGTGGCCCAAGAATCGTCTCCGTCGTGGGGCCTCTTGTGTGGGGCCTGTGAGTGAGCTCCACCAGGGGCCCACGAAACGACCTCCACAAGAGGCCTATTGGGCCCACAATGGACTATTTCTTTCAGACTGTACACACGCACAAGTGTGTGTGTGGGATGTCCTCGCTCCTCTGCCGGGTGACTTTTGGGCTCCTGATGGAGCTCCGCGAGGGGGCTTGAGTGGATATGCATGCCTAGACTTCTGCTGCTGTATTGTGTGAGTGCGTGCGTGGGTGTGTCTGTGTGTGTGTCTGTGTGTGTGTGTCTGTGTGTCTGTGTGTGTGTCTGGGTGTGTGTGTGTCTGTGTGTGTGTGTCTGTGTGTGTCTGTGTGTGTGTGTCTGTGTGTGTGAGTGGGTGTGTGTGTCTGTGCGTGCGTGTGTGTGTCTGTGTGTGTGTGAGTGGGTGTGTGTGTGTCTGTGTGTGTGTGTGCTGTATGGGGAGCGGTGGGTGTAGTGGTTAGCGCTACGCTGACCGCTACGAACCCGGCGACCCCGAGTTCGATTCCCGCTCACGGCCAACACCGTCGGTGACGGTTACCTGAACCGGTCCCTGGGCCTCCCCTAGGTCGACTCAGCCTCAAAATGAATAGCTGGTGTTGTAGCAGCGTAGTGTAGCAGTGAAACATCGCTAGCACTGGGGGAGAGACAAAGGCGGCCGGGCGTGGTTGGTCCTGCTGGCCACCCACCCCCCTCTGTGTGTGCCACAGTGCCCGGTAGCCTTCTCAGCCGCTGCTGCTACTCGCTAACGGCACTTGCCCCTGCTGCCTGTTGCAGGCTACACGGGGGACCTTTGTCTGTGTGCGAGTGCGGAGCGGCTGAGCAAAACAGGGCACCATGGCGGTTATCCCGAAACCGGGTCCTGGGCGTCCCCTAGGTCGACTCGGCCTCAAATGAGCCACGGTGGGTGGTGGTAGACATCTCCACTAGTGGGGAGACAAAGGCGGACCGGGCGTGGTGAGGGGGGGTGGGGCGGAAGCTTCGTCTTGTGTCCGTACGTTCGTGCGTCTTAAGTTGTTGGCGTCGGGTTTACCGTGTAGCGTCCTTTGCCTTAAACCATGGACCCACCCCCCACACCCCCCCCCAGCCCCACCTCCCCCACCCCCCACCCAAGTGTTCGGGCACACACACACACACACCGAGACTCGTGATGGCCGTGTCGGAGACGCTGAGACCCTGGGTTCGAGCCCTGGGTCTGGGTGTCTCTCTCAGGGGGTTCACGATGGCCGTGTAGGAGACACTGAGAGCCTGGGTTCGAGCCCTGGGTCTGGGTGTCTCTCTCTCTCTCAGGGGGTTCACGATGGCCGTGTCAGAGACACTGAGAGCCTGGGTTAGAGCCCTGGGTCTGGGTGTCTCTCTCTCTCTCTCTCAGGGGGTTCACAATGGCCGTGTAGGAGACACTGAGACACCCTGGGGTTCGAGCCCCCTGAGTTTCTGGGTGCCTCTCCCCCTCAGCGGGGCCCACCTCCCGTCCAGCGGCACGCACGGAACCGGGCGAGCAGTTGGGGGGGGGTCCGTCACAGGCAGCGCGGGACATTTCAGAAGCGAGCGGTGGCACCCGAGGGAGCTTCCGGCGGTCCAAAGCATCTCAGCTTCCTCCAAACATTTCGCGATTCAGTAACATTCACAGTCCCCACCACCACCACCACCACCACTCCCCTACCAGCTGTGCCGTGCGGGGGTTGTGGAGTGTAAGTGTGTTGTTGTTGTTGTTCTTCATTTGGGGGGCAACTCGCGGCCGGAAAGAAATGCCCGGCCGATATATGCACGCACGCACCTCGAAGAGTGGTGGGGGGTGGTGGTGGTGGTGACCTTTGTTTAGGCAGATTGGGCAGCCGAAGGTCAAGGTCTTTACATTTATTCATATGCAGCTGAAGGTACGGACACGGTCTCTCTCTATACACACACACACACACTCAGAGTAAAACCTTGGGATTGCGCGTAACTGCGTTCGGGAAACGTGTTTTGTAATCCAAAGCGCACTCGTACGTCGGTTGTGGTCACGTGACCACGCTCGGCAGGGCAAAGCGTGCTTTCAAAGTCAACAAATTCTCCTGCGGAGGAGGGGGCTGGTCGGAACGTCGGGTTTGCTGGGTCAATGGCCAGGGTCTACAACAACAACAAGAACGGCACCACCACCACCACGTGGTGCGTTCAGCACAATGTGCCCGACTGTGAGGGCGGGCACAAGCCTGGCGCGAGCTGGTGAAACGTTGAGTTTCATAAGGGGGGCACCACGGGGTGACCAGCCCCTCCCTCCCCACCCAGCCCCACCCCTCCCCATCCAGCCCCACCCCTCCCCACCCAGCCCCTCCCATGTCCACCAAGCCCCACCCCTCCCACGTGGACAGACATCCACAGACATACGCAACAATTAATCCTCCTGTGAATTAATCCCCGTTGGGCTTCCAGTCCACGACGTTGCCTACTAACAGTAATATTTATTTTAAAACGCTTAGCTCGACACGCAAAACACTCGCAGGCAAAGTTAACTCGCAATGCACAAGGTTTTACTCTGTGTGTATATGATGCATTTAGAAGCTGTGTTTCTATATATATTGTACGTGAATATACAGCTGAAGACAGACTGTAGGCTCTCTGTATATTTATAAACCCTCTGTATCTTCAGTTGCAACCCCCCATGTTCCCCGACGTTTGGACTACCCCATATAAATATGTAAAAATCTTGCCCGAATGCTTTTCGCGGCTGCAGGAATTAATATCCTTCTGGGCCTTTCGGCAAAGTCGCGCATAGACGGGTTCAAAGAAAATGAATAAAAACTAAAAAAGCTACTACGACGTTTTTGATTCGCCGTTGGGGGGAAAAATAAAATCTAAGACCGCTTTATGTTGTGTTTAAAAGCATCGTTTTTTGTTATTTTAGTGTTATTTTCGTTTAACCTGATGATAGTGATACTATATTCTTGGTTCTTTCGGTAAAGCCACCACCACGTAGAAGGGAAACAATAAAATAATACAAAATATAAAACGATAAAATTATTCTTCTTTGGTTCTTTCGGTAAAGTCACGTAGAATGAGAATAAAATAATAAATTGATAAAATAAAATAACACAATAATATTCTCACGACGTTTCGGCCACAACACAAGCGGCCTTCATCAGGTGAAGGGAGTGAGACTGTCTGGTAGGACAGTCTCGCTCCCTTCACCTGATGTTTTACAATAATTTTATTGTTTTATATTTTTATTATTTTAATGTTTCCCTTCTACGTGGTGGGGACTTTACCGAAAGAACCAAGAATAATAATTGTATTGTTTTACAATAATTTTATTGTTTTATATTTGTATTATTTTCTTGTTTCCCTTCTTACGTGGTGGTGACTTTACCGAAAGAACCAAGAATAATAATTTTATTGTTTTACAATAATTTTATTGTTTTATATTTGTATTTTCTTGTTTCCCTTCTTACGTGGTGGTGACTTTACCGAAAGACCCAAAGAATACCCTATATATATTCTCGTGTGTGTATATATATACAGGGTGGTTCAAAAGTCTGGGTTCATAATGGCCATGCTGGAGACACTAAATGCAGGGTTTAAACTCAGGATATCAGTGTCTATCCGAGTGGGTATATCTACAGGGCACGGGCTAGAGAAGAGATGGAGTGATGTGGTACAGGAGGACGTGGAGCTGAGTGGACTAGCCGATGACTGGTACCAGCGGTGTCAAGATCGGCCTCTGTGGAGGAGGCTCGTGAAGGACGCTGCTACTGGGCAGTTGGAGGCAGTCGCCCTCCCAACAACAACGGAGGGCGGAGGAGCGACGCTCACAACAACGAGCGGAGCGCCGGGTGGCTAAAGCGCAGCGGGTTGGCACAGAAGGGGGCACAGGTGGTGCATCAGCTCAGTCATCTCAGTCAGTCGACCCGTGGCACCTGCTGGGTCTGCCCCGTGACCTCCTGCCAGCGGGCGTTCGACACTTCACGTGGCCTCAAGGTGCACATGGCCTGGCACAAGCGTCGTGGTGACGTCACCGCCACTTAGTGGCGAATGGCGGTTGTTGTTGTGTTATATACAGGGCGCCTCAAATTAAATGTTAACGCTTATACGGGGACTATAGTTGTTAATGTAAAAAAAGGATAATAATACTACTACACCGTAACACGCTAACAACATGTGACGTTGATAGCCTCAAAAAGGCCTCCCACTCGTTCGGCGCTCCGCCTGTAGGCGGACCTTCTTGTGGTGTTGTTGGTCATTTCTCAGAAGTGTGAACATTCATTTTGAAGCACCCTGTAACACTAAACTACACTATATACTACACTATACACTACTTTACACTATACTCATATACACACTATACACCACCACTCCTACACTACACACTGCACTATAAACTATGCTATACACTACACCACTCCTACACTACTATACACTACACACCATTCCTACACTACACTATACACACTATCACTACACTATACACTACTCCACTCCTACACTACTATACACTACACTACTATACACTACACT
Source organism: Petromyzon marinus (assembly GCF_010993605.1). Taxonomy (NCBI): domain Eukaryota; kingdom Metazoa; phylum Chordata; class Hyperoartia; order Petromyzontiformes; family Petromyzontidae; genus Petromyzon; species Petromyzon marinus. The sequence continues at coordinate 318,244 of NW_022638177.1, read as the reverse complement.
ACTATACACTACACTACTATACACTACACTAATACTACACTACACTATACACTACTATACACTACTATACACTACTCCTACACTACACACACTATACTCTACACTACACCACTCCTACACTACACACACGATCACTACACTACTATACTCCTATACACACTGCACTATACACACTACACTATACACTACACTAGTATACACTACACTATACACTACACACTACTATACACACTACACTTCTATACACTATACTCCTATACACACTACACTATAAACTACACTACACACTACACTACTATACACTATACACACTACTATACACTATACTCCTATACACACTACACTACTATACACTATACTCCTATACACACTACACCTTACACTACACTACAATACACTACACTACTATACACTATACTCCTATACACTATACTCCTATACACACTACATTATACACTACACTATACACTACTATACACACTACACTACTATACACTATACTCCTATACACACTACACACTACGCTATACACTACACTACTATACACTACACACTACACTATACACTACTATACACACTACACTACTATACACGACACTACTACACTCCTATCCACGGTGCTTTTTTTTAAAAAAAAGTGTTAATACTTAAATGGGCCGACCGTTTTTCGTAGGAAAACGAGCGGATAACGTCACACCGTAAGGCCATAACGAATGTGACGTCAACGGCTTCAAAACGCCAGCGGAGGAGGCCTCAAAAACTCAGCAACTTCTCAGAAGAAGCGTTCACTGTACCACGTGGGGTGGGTGGGTGGATGGGTGGGTGGATGGGTGGGTGGGTGGATGGGTGGGTGGATGGGTGGGTGGGATGGGTGGGTGGGTGGATGGGTGGGTGGATGGGTGGATGGATGGATGGGTGGATGGGTTGATGGGTGGGTGGATGGGTGGGTGGGTGGATGGGTGGGTGGATGGGTGGATGGGTGGGTGGATGGGTGGGTGGATGGGTGGGTGGGTGGGTGGATGGGTGGGTGGGTGGATGGGTCAGTGGGTGGGTGGATGGGTGGGTGGATGGGTGGGTGGATGGATGGGTGGGTGGATGGGTGGATGGGTGGATGAGTGCATGGGTGGGTGGATGGGTGGATGGGTGGATGGATGGGTGGGTGGGTGGATGGATGGGTGGGTGGGTGGGTGGATGGATGGATGGGTGGGTGGATGGGTGGGTGGGTGGATGGGTGGGTGGGTGGGTGGATGGGTGGGTGGATGGGTGGGTGGGTGGATGGGTGGGTGGATGGGTGGGTGGGTGGATGGGTGGGTGGGTGGGTGGATGGGTGGGTGGGTGGGTGGGTGGGTGGGTGGGTGGGTGGATGGGTGGGTGGGTGGGTGGGTGGATGGGTGGGTGGGTGGGTGGATGGGTGGGTGGGTGGATGGGTGGGTGGATGGGTGGGTGGATGGGTGGGTGGGTGGGTGGGTGGGTGGGTGGATGGGTGGGTGGGTGGGTGGATGGGTGGGTGGGTGGATGGGTGGGTGGGTGGGTGGGTGGATGGGTGGGTGGGTGGGTGGATGGGTGGGTGGGTGGGTGGATGGATGGGTGGGTGGATGGGTGGGTGGGTGGGTGGATGGGTGGGTGGATGGGTGGATGGGTGGGTGGGTGGGTGGGTGGATGGGTGGGTGGGTGGATGGGTGGGTGGATGGGTGGATGGGTGGATGGATGGGTGGGTGGATGGGTGGGTGGGTGGATGGGTGGGTGGGTGGATGGGTGGGTGGGTGGATGGGTGGGTGGATGGGTGGGTGGATGGATGGGTGGGTGGATGGGTGGATGGGTGGGTGGATGGGTGGGTGGATGGGTGGGTGGGTGGATGGATGGGTGGGTGGGTGGATGGATGGGTGGGTGGGTGGATGGATGGATGGGTGGGTGGATGGGTGGGTGGGTGGATGGGTGGGTGGATGGGTGGGTGGGTGGATGGGTGGGTGGATGGGTGGGTGGGTGGATGGGTGGGTGGATGGGTGGGTGGGTGGATGGGTGGGTGGGTGAGTGGATGGGTGGGTGGGTGGGTGGATGGGTGGGTGGGTGGGTGGATGGGTGGGTGGGTGGATGGGTGGGTGGGTGGGTGGATGGGTGGGTGGGTGGGTGGATGGGTGGGTGGATGGGTGGGTGGATGGGTGGGTGGGTGGATGGGTGGGTGGGTGGATGGGTGGATGGGTGGGTGGGTGGATGGGTGGGTGGGTGGGTGGATGGGTGGGTGGGTGGATGGGTGGGTGGGTGGATGGGTGGGTGGGTGGATGGGTGGGTGGGTGGGTGGGTGGATGGGTGGGTGGATGGGTGGGTGGATGGGTGGGTGGGTGGGTGGGTGGATGGATGGGTGGGTGGATGGGTGGGTGGGTGGGTGGATGGGTGGGTGGGTGGGTGGATGGGTGGGTGGGTGGGTGGGTGGGTGGGTGGATGGGTGGGTGGGTGGGTGGATGGGTGGGTGGGTGGATGGGTGGGTGGATGGGTGGGTGGATGGGTGGGTGGATGGGTGGATGGGTGGGTGGATGGGTGGGTGGGTGGATGGGTGGGTGGGTGGATGGGTGGGTGGGTGGATGGGTGGGTGGATGGGTGGGTGGATGGGTGGGTGGGTGGATGGGTGGGTGGGTGGATGGGTGGGTGGGTGGATGGGTGGGTGGGTGGTCCAAAGTTCGGGGAGCGGCACAACAATCACGTGGACAAAATGTCACGGGCTGGTTTTGGTTCTTTTATTTCGTCATCGCCGCGATGACGTCATCGCCGCGATGACGTTATCGGCGCGATGACGTCATCGGCGCGACGGCGGCAGCAGCAGGCGTCGCCGCGGTGATGAGGTCGTGACGAGGTCGTGACGAGGTCGTGACGAGGTGACGAGGTCGTGACGAGGTGACGAGGTCGTGACGAGAGGTCATCGTGGTGACTACGTTGTCACTGTGACGAGGATCGTGACGAGGTCGTGACGAGGTCGTGACGAGGTCGTGACGAGGTCGTGACGAGGTCGTGACGAGAGAGAGCTTGTCGCCATTAAAAGAAAGTTCACCGCGAGATTTGTGTCGAGTCCATTTGTGACGACGCCCCCCCGCCCCTCACGGTCGACGAGACGGAGAGCGTGGGAAGGGAGCCAGACAGCAGGAGAGCCAGACAGCAGGAGAGAGCCAGACAGGAGGAGAGCCAGACAGGAGGAGAGCCAGGCAGGAGAGCCAGACAGGAGCCAGACAGGAGAGCCAGACAGCAGGAGAGCCAGACAGGAGAGCCAGACAGGAGCCAGACAGGAGGAGAGCCAGACAGCAGGAGAGCCAGACAGGAGAGCCAGACAGGAGGAGAGCCAGGCAGGAGCCAGGTAGCAGGAGCCAGACAGCAGGAGCCAGACAGCAGGAGAGCCAGACAGGAGCCAGCTAGCAGAGAGCCAGACAGCAGGAGCCAGACAGCAGGAGAGAGCCAGCTAGCAGGAGCCAGCTAGCAGAGAGCCAGACAGGAGAGCCAGCTAGCAGGAGCCAGACAGGAGCCAGCTAGCAGAGAGCCAGACAGGAGAGCCAGCTAGCAGGAGCCAGCTAGCAGAGAGCCAGCTAGCAGAGAGCCAGACAGGAGAGCCAGCTAGCGAGCTAGCAGAGAGCCAGACAGCAGGAGAGAGCCAGCTAGCAGTAGAACCAGCTAGCAGGAGCCAGACAGGAGAGCCAGCTAGCAGGAGCCAGACAGCAGGAGCCAGCTAGCGAGCTAGCAGGAGCCAGCTAGCAGGAGCCAGACAGGAGAGCCAGACAGGAGAGCCAGACAGGAGAGCCAGACAGCAGGAGCCAGACAGCAGGAGCCAGCTAGCAGGAGAGCCAGACAGGGCCAGACAGGAGAGCCAGACAGGAGAGCCAGACAGCAGGAGCCAGACAGCAGGAGCCAGCTAGCAGGAGAGCCAGACAGGGCCAGACAGGAGAGCCAGACAGGAGAGCCAGACAGCAGGAGCCAGACAGCAGGAGCCAGCTAGCAGGAGAGAGCCAGCTAGCAGGAGCCAGCTAGCAGGAGCCAGACAGGAGCCAGCTAGCAGTGAGCCAGCTAGCAGAGAGCCAGCTAGCAGGAGCCAGACAGGAGAGCCAGCTAGCAGGAGCCAGCTAGCAGGAGCCAGCTAGCAGGAGCCAGACAGCAGGAGAGAGCCAGACAGCAGGAGAGAGCCAGACAGCAGGAGCCAGCTAGCAGTAGAACCAGCTAGCAGGAGCCAGCTAGCAGGAGAGCCAGACAGCAGTAGAGCCAGCTAGCAGGAGCCAGACAGCAGGAGCCAGACAGCAGGAGCCAGCTAGCAGGAGCCAGACAGCAGGAGCCAGACAGCAGGAGCCAGACAGCAGAGAGCCAGACAGGAGCCAGCTAGCAGGAGCCAGGGAGGAGCCAGCTAGCAGGAGCCAGCTAGCAGAGAGCCAGCTAGCAGAGAGCCAGCTAGCAGAGAGCCAGCTAGCAGAGAGCCAGCTAGCAGAGAGCCAGACAGCAGGAGAGCCAGCTAGCAGTAGAACCAGCTAGCAGGAGCCAGCTAGCAGGAGAGCCAGCTAGCAGGAGCCAGCTAGCAGAGAGCCAGCTAGCAGAGAGCCAGACAGGAGAGCCAGCTAGCAGGAGCCAGCTAGCAGAGAGCCAGCTAGCAGAGAGCCAGACAGGAGAGCCAGCTAGCAGGAGCCAGCTAGCAGAGAGCCAGCTAGCAGAGAGCCAGACAGGAGAGCCAGCTAGCAGGAGCCAGCTAGCAGAGAGCCAGCTAGCAGAGAGCCAGACAGGAGAGCCAGCTAGCAGGAGGCAGCTAGCAGAGAGCCAGCTAGCAGGAGAGCCAGCTAGCAGGGCCAGCTAGCAGGAGCCAGGCAGGAGAGCCAGGCAGAGCCAGCCAGGAGCCAGACAGGAGCCAGACAGGAGCCAGACAGGAGCCAGCTAGCAGGAACCAGGCAGGTAGGAGCCAGGGAGGAGAGCCAGCTAGCAGGGCCAGACAGGGAGGCCGCGCTGGTGCCCACTGAGCGTGGAGTCTCTTCTGTCTCTGTCTGTGTCTCTGTGTCTGTCTGTGTCTCTGTCTGTGTCTCTGTGTCTCTGTCTGTGTCTCTGTCTGTGTGTCTCTTTGTCTCTGTCTGTGTCTCTGTCTGTGTCTCTGTGTCTCTGTCTGTGTCTCTGTCTGTGTCTCTGTCTGTCTCTGTCTGTGTCTCTGTCTGTGTCTGTGTCTCTGTCTGTGTCTGTCTCTCTGTGTCTCTGTCTGTGTCTCTGTCTGTGTCTGTCTCTCTGTGTCTCTGTCTGTGTCTCTCTGTGTCTCTCTGTGTCTCTCTGTGTCTCTGTCTGTGTCTCTGTCTGTGTCTCTGTCTGTGTCTGTCTCTCTGTGTCGCTCTGTGTGTGTCTCACTGTGTCTCTCTGTGTCTCTGTCTGTGTCTCTGTCTCTGTGTCTCTGTGTCTCTCTGTGTGTCTGTCTGTGTCTGTGTCTGTGTCTCTGTCTGTGTCTGTCTCTCTGTGTCTCTGTCTGTGTCTCTGTGTCTCTGTCTGTGTCTGTCTCTCTGTGTCTCTCTGTGTGTGTCTCACTGTGTCTCTCTGTGTCTCTGTCTGTGTCTCTGTCCCTGTGTCTCTCTGTGTGTCTCTGTGTCTCACTGTGTCTTTGTGTGTCTCTCTGTGTCACTGTTTCACTGTGTCTCACTGTGTCTCTCTGTGTCTGTCTCTGTGTCTGTCTCTGTGTCTCTCTGTGTCTCACTGTGTCTCTCTGTATGTGTGTCTGTCTCTGTCTCTCTGTGTCTCTGTGTCTGTCTGTGTCTCACTGTGTCTCACTGTGTCTCACTGTGTCTCTCTGTGTCTCACTGTGTCTCACTGTGTCTCTGTGTGTCTTTCTGTGTCTTTCTGTGTCTCTGTGTCTCTCCGTGTCTCACTGTGTCTCACTGTGTCTCTCTGTGTCTCACTGTGTCTCTCTGTGTCTCACTGTGTCTCACTGTGTCTCTCTGTGTCTTTCTGTCTCTGTGTCTCACTGTGTCTCACTGTGTCTCACTGTGTCTCTGTGTCTGTCTCTGTATCCCTCTCTGTCTCTGTCCGTGTCTCTCTGTGTCTCTCTCTGTGTCTCTGTGTCTGTCTGTGTCTGTCTGTGTCTGTCTCTGTCTGTGTCTCTCTGTGTCTGTCTCTCTCTGTCTCTCTCTGTGTCTATCTCTCTCTATATCTCTCTCTGTCTCTCTCTCTCTCTCTTTGTGTGTCTCTGTGTCTCTCTCTCTGTCTCGCTCTGTGTGTCTGTGTCTCTCCCTGTCTCTCTCTCTCTCTGTGTCTCTCCCTGTGTGTCTCTCTCTATCTCTCTCTCTGTGTCTCTTTGTGTCTCTGTGTCTCTCTGTCTCTCTCTTTGTGTCTCTCTGTCTGTCTCTCTGTCTCGCTCTGTGTCTCTGTGTCGTCTCTCTTTGTGTCTCTCTGTCTCGCTCTATGTGTCTCTGTGTCTCTCCCTCTCTGTGTCTCTCTCTCCCTGTGAGTCTCTCTCCATCTCTCTGTCTCTCTCTGTCTCTGTCTCTCTCTCTTTGTGTCTCTGTGTCTCTCTGTGTCTGTCTCTGTCTCTCTGTCTCTCTTTGTGTGTATCTGTGTCTCTCTGTGTCTGTCTCTGGCTCTCTGTCTCTCTTTGTGTGGCTCTGTGGCTCACTTCTTGGGCTCGAAGGGATTTGACCAAACCTTCATGCCTGGGCAGTCAAGGGGAGGGGAATCGGGAGGGGGGGGGGCAGAGGGGGGAGCATTGGGGTGGGGAGCAACGTAGAGACTCGATGAGAATCCCATAGGATGCTCGCTGTGTGAGTGAGTCTGTGGGTCTCTGTGTGGTGAGTCTGTGGGTCTCTGTGTGAGTGAGTCTGTGGGTCTCTGTGTGAGTCTGTGGGTCTCTGTGTGAGTGAGTCTGTGGGTCTCTGTGTGGTGAGTCTATGGGTCTCTGTGTGAGTGAGTCTGTGGGTCTCTGTGTGGTGAGTCTGTGGGTCTCTGTGTGAGTGAGTCTGTGGGTCTCTGTGTGAGTGAGTCTGTGGGTCTCTGTGTGAGTCTGTGGGTCTCTGTGTGAGTGAGTCTGTGGGTCTCTGTGTGGTGAGTCTATGGGTCTCTGTGTGAGTGAGTCTGTGGGTCTCTGTGTGGTGAGTCTGTGGGTCTCTGTGTGATTGAGTCTGTGGGTCTCTGTGTGAGTGAGTGTATGGGTCTCTGTGTGAGTGAGTCTGTGGGTCTCTGTGTGAGTGAGTCTGTGGGTCTCTGTGTGAGTGAGTCTATGGGTCTCTGTGTGAGTCTGTGGGTCTCTGTGTGAGTGAGTCTGTGGGTCTCTGTGTGAGTGAGTCTGTGGGTCTCTGTGTGAGTGAGTCTGTGGGTCTCTGTGTGAGTGAGTCTGTGGGTCTCTGTGTGGTGAGTCTGTGGGTCTCTGTGAGTCTGTGGGTCTCTGTGTGAGTGAGTCTGTGGGTATCTGTGCGAGTCTGTGGGTCTCTGTGCGAGTCTGTGGGTCTCTGTGTGAGTCTGTGGGTCTCTGTGTGAGTGAGTCTGTGGGTCTCTGTGTGAGTGAGTCTGTGGGTCTCTGTGTGAGTGAGTCTGTGGGTCTCTGTGTGAGTGAGTCTATGAGTCTCTGTGTGAGTCTGTGGGTCTCTGTGTGAGTCTGTGGGTCTCTGTGTGAGTGAGTCTGTGGGTCTCTGTGTGAGTGAGTCTGTGGGTCTCTGTGTGAGTGAGTCTATGGGTCTCTGTGTGAGTGAGTGTGTGGGTCTCTGTGTGAGTGAGTCTGTGGGTCTCTGTGTGGTGAGTCTGTGGGTCTCTGTGTGAGTGAGTCTGTGGGTCTCTGTGTGGTGAGTCTGTGGGTCTCTGTGTGGTGAGTCTGTGGGTCTCTGTGTGAGTGAGTCTGTGTGTCTCTGTGTGGTGAGTCTGTGGGTCTCTGTGTGAGTGAGTCTGTGGGTCTCTGTGTGAGTGAGTTTGTGGGTCTCTGTGTGAGTGAGTCTGTGGGTCTCTGTGTGGTGAGTCTGTGGGTCTCTGTGTGAGTGCGTCTGTGGGTCTCTGTGTGGTGAGTCTGTGGGTCTCTGTGTGAGTGAGTCTGTGGGTCTCTGTGTGAGTGAGTCTGTGGGTCTCTATGTGAGTCTGTAGGTCTCTGTGTGAGTGAGTCTGTGGGTCTCTGTGTGAGTGAGTCTGTGGGTCTCTGTGTAGTGAGTCTGTGGGTCTCTGTGTGAGTCTGTGGGTCTCTGTGTGAGTCTGTGGGTCTCTGTGTGAGTCTGTGGGTCTCTGTGTGAGTGAGTCTGTGGGTCTCTGTGTGAGTGAGTCTGTGGGTCTCTATGTGAGTCTGTGGGTCTCTGTGTGAGTGAGTTAGTGGGTCTCTGTGTGGTGAGTCTGTGGGTCTCTGTGTGGTGAGTCTGTGGGTCTCTGTGTGGTGAGTCTATGGGTCTCTGTGTGGTGAGTCTGTGGGTCTCTGTGTGAGTGAGTCTGTGGGTCTCTGTGTGAGTGAGTCTGTGGGTCTCTGTGTGAGTGAGTCTGTGGGTCTCTGTGTGAGTGAGTCTGTGGGTCTCTGTGTGAGTGAGTCTGTGGGTCTCTGTGCGAGTCTGTGGGTCTCTGTGCGAGTGAGTCTGTGGGTCTCTGTGTGAGTGAGTCTGTAGGTCTCTGTGTGAGTGAGTCTGTGGGTCTCTGTGCGAGTCTGTGGGTCTCTGTGTGAGTGAGTCTGTGGGTCTCTGTGTGAGTGAGTCTGTGGGTCTCTGTGTGAGTCTGTGGGTCTCTGTGTGGTGAGTCTGTGGGTCTCTGTGTGAGTGAGTCTGTGGGTCTCTGTGTGAGTCTGTGGGTCTCTGTGTGAGTCTGTGGGTCTCTGTGTGAGTCTGTGGGTCTCTGCGTGAGTGAGTCTGTGGGTCTCTGTGTGAGTGAGTCTATGGGTCTCTGTGTGAGTGAGTCTGTGGGTCTCTGTGTGAGTGAGTCTGTGGGTCTCTGTGTGGTGAGTCTGTGGGTCTCTGTGTGAGTGAGTCTGTGGGTCTCTGTGTGAGTGAGTCTGTGGGTCTCTGTGTGAGTGAGTCTGTGGGTCTCTGTGTGAGTCTGTGCGTCTCTGTGTGAGTCTGTGGGTCTCTGTGTGAGTGAGTCTGTGGGTCTCTGTGTGAGTGAGTCTGTGGGTCTCTGTGTGGTGAGTCTGTGGGTCTCTGTGTGAGTGCGTCTGTGGGTCTCTGTGTGGTGAGTCTGTGGGTCTCTGTGTGAGTGAGTCTGTGGGTCTCTGTGTGAGTGAGTCTGTGGGTCTCTATGTGAGTCTGTGGGTCTCTGTGTGAGTGAGTCTGTGGGTCTCTGTGTGAGTGAGTCTGTGGGTCTCTGTGTGGTGAGTCTGTGGGTCTCTGTGTGGTGAGTCTGTGGGTCTCTGTGTGAGTCTGTGGGTCTCTGTGTGAGTCTGTGGGTCTCTGTGTGAGTCTGTGGGTCTCTGTGTGAGTCTGTGGGTCTCTGTGTGAGTGAGTCTGTGGGTCTCTATGTGAGTCTGTGGGTCTCTGTGTGAGTGAGTCTGTGGGTCTCTGTGTGGTGAGTCCGTGGGTCTCTGTGTGGTGAGTCTGTGGGTCTCTGTGTGGTGAGTCTGTGGGTCTCTGTGTGGTGAGTCTGTGGGTCTCTGTGTGAGTGAGTCTGTGGGTCTCTGTGTGAGTGAGTCTGTGGGTCTCTGTGTGAGTGAGTCTGTGGGTCTCTGTGTGAGTGAGTCTGTGGGTCTCTGTGTGAGTGAGTCTGTGGGTCTCTGTGTGAGTGAGTCTGTGGATCTCTGTGTGGTGAGTCTGTGGGTCTCTGTGTGAGTGAGTCTGTGGCTCTCTGTGTGGGTGAGTCTATGGGTCTCTGTGTGGTGAGTCTGTGGGTCTCTGTGTGAGTCTATGGCTCTGTGTGTGAGTGAGTCTGTGGGTCTCTGTGTGAGTGAGTCTGTGGGTCTCTGTGTGAGTGAGTCTGTGGGTCTCTGTGTGAGTGAGTCTGTGGCTCTCTGTGTGGGTGAGTCTATGGTTCTCACCACTCTCTGACCCTCACCTCCTGGCTGAATGGATTCCTGATCGACTCCTTCCCGGTTCACCTTCTGCACGACCTCTGCTTGATGGACACAAAATGACACGCACGGAGACAGACTCACACACAGAGACCCACAGACTCACTCGCACAGAGACCCATAGACTCACTCGCACAGAGACCCATAGACTCACTCGCACAGAGACCCACAGACTCACTCACACAGAGACCCACAGACTCACTTGCACAGAGACCCACAGACTCACTCGCACAGAGACCCACAGACTCACTTGCACAGAGACCCACAGACTCACTCACACAGAGACCCACAGACTCACTCACACACAGAGACCCACAGACTCACTCACACAGAGACCCATAGACTCACTCACACAGAGACCCACAGACTCACTCACACACAGAGACCCACAGACTCACTCGCACAGAGACCCATAGACTCACCACACAGAGACCCACAGACTCACTCGCACAGAGACCCACAGACTCACCACACAGAGACCCACAGACTCACTCGCACAGAGACCCACAGACTCACTCACACAGACACCCACAGACTCACTCACACAGAGACCCACAGACTCACTCACACACAGAGACCCACAGACTCACCACACAGAGACCCACAGACTCACTCACACAGAGACCCACAGACTCACTTGCACAGAGACCCACAGACTCACTCACACAGAGACCCATAGACTCACACAGAGACCCACAGACTCACTCACACAGAGACCCATAGACTCACTCACACAGAGACCCACAGACTCACTCACACAGAGGCCCATAGACTCACTCACACAGAGACCCATAGACTCACTCACACAGAGACCCACAGACTCACTCACACAGAGACCCATAGACTCACACAGAGACCCACAGACTCACTCACACAGAGACCCATAGACTCACTCACACAGAGACCCACAGACTCATTCACACAGAGACCCACAGACTCACCACACAGAGACCCACAGACTCACCACAGAGACCCATAGACTCACCACACAGAGACCCACAGACTCACTCACACACAGAGACCCACAGACTCACTCACACACAGAGACCCACAGACTTACTCACACAGAGACCCACAGACCCACTCACACACAGAGACCCACAGACTCACTCACACACAGAGACCCACAGACTCACCACGCAGAGACCCACAGACTCACTCACACACAGAGACCCACAGACTCACTCACACACAGAGACCCACAGACTTACTCACACAGAGACCCACAGACCCACTCACACACAGAGACCCACAGACTCACTCACACACAGAGACCCACAGACTCACCACGCAGAGACCCACAGACTCACTCACACACAGAGACCCACAGACTCACCACACAGAGACCCACAAACTCACTCACACAGAGACCCACAGACTAACTAACACACAGAGACCCACAGACTCACCACACAGAGACCCACAGACTCACTCACACACAGAGACCCACAGACTCACTAACACACAGAGACCCACAGACTCACCACACAGAGACCCACAGACTCACCACACACAGAGACCCACAGACTCACTCACACACAGAGACCCACAGACTCACTCACACACAGAGACCCACAGACTCACTCACACAGAGACCCACAAACTCACACAGAGACCCACAGACTGACTCACACAGAGACCCACAGACTCACGCAGAGACCCACAGACTCATTCACACAGAGACCCACAGACTCACTCACACAGAGACCCACAGATTCACTCACACAGAGACCCACAGACTCACACAGAGACCCACAGACTGACTCACACAGAGACCCACAGACTCACGCAGAGACCCACAGACTCATTCACACAGAGACCCACAGACTCACTCACACAGAGACCCACAGACTCACTCACATAGAGACCCACAGACTCACTCACACAGAGACGCACAGACTCACTCACACAGAGACCCACAGACTCACTCACACAGAGACCCACAGACTCACTCACACAGAGCCCCATAGACTCACTCACACAGAGACCCACAGACTCACCACACAGAGACCCACAGACTCACTCACACAGAGACCCATAGACTCACTCACACAGAGACCCGCAGACTCACCAAACAGAGACCCACAGACCCACTCACACAGAGACCCACAGACTCACACAGAGACCCATAGACACACTCACACAGAGACCCACAGACTCACTCACATAGAGACCCACAGACTCACCCACACAGAGACCCACAGACTCACTCACACAGAGACCCATAGACTCAACACACAGAGACCCACAGACTCACTCACACAGAGACCCATAGACTCACTCACACAGAGAGCCATAGACTCACACAGAGAGCCATAGACTCACTCACACAGATACCTATAGACTCACACAGAGAACCATAGACTCACTCACAAAGAGAGCCATAGACTCACTCACACAGAGACCCACAAACTCACTCACACAGAGAGCCATAGACTCACTCACACAGAGACCCACAAACTCACTCACATAGAGACCCATAGACTCACTCACACAGAGAACCATAACTCACTCACACAGAGACCCATAGACTCACTCACACAGAGACCCACAGACTCACCATACAGAGACCCACAGACTCACTCACACAGAGACACATAGACTCACACAGATCGCGATATAGATTGTAGCTATAGACTGTATAGCTGCAGTATATACAATATAGACTGTATATACAGCATATACTGTAGTTATATACTGTGGGGCTACAGCATAGACTTATATACAGTATAGACTGCAGGTATATACTGTATGCACAGTATCCACAACATACTGTATATACAGTATATACTGTAGTTATATACTGTGGGGCTACAGTATAGACTGTATATACAGCATAAACCGCAGGTATATACTGTATGCACAGTATCTACTGTATATACAATATAGACTTATATACAGTATATACTGTAGTTATATACTGTGGGGCAGCAGTATAGACTGTATATACAGTATAGACTGCAGGTATATACTGTATGCACAGTATCTACTGTATATACAATATAGACTGTATAGACAGTATATACTGTAGTTATATACTGTGGGGCTACAGTATAGACTGTATATACAGTATAAACTGCAGGTATATACTGTATGCACAGTATCTACTGTATATACAATATAAACTCATGTACAGTATATACTGTAGTTATATACTGTGGGGCTACAGTATATACTGTATATACAGTATAAACTGCAGGTATATACTGTATGCACAGTATCTACTGTACATACAATATAGACTTATATACAGTATATACTGTAGTCATATACTGTGGGGCCACAGTATATACTGTATATACAGTATAAACCGCAGGTATATACTGTACGCACAGTACACACTGTATATGCAAATATATACAGCACATCGTTTTTACGCGGTATATAACGGCGCCATAGACTACCGCGTACAGTACATACCGTGGCACAGTGCGTACTGTACGTACAGTGCGTACAGTGCGCACTGTGCGCGTACAGTACTCACGGAAGTCAGCGATGTTCAGGAACGGGTGGATCGCGATGGGATAAATCGTCACCGCCAGCGCCGCCACGAAGCCTCCGAAGACGAGCGTCGTGCGCGTGATGCGACCCATGGCGGCGTCAACAACAGAGCGAGGGCGAGTAAACAACAACAACAACAAACAGCAGCAGCAGAGGGAGCTGTCAACAAGACGCACGCTCAGCCTAGAAGTCGCCCGTAACCTTGAAGCCCAAGAAGCGCCTCTCCCATTGGTCCGTGGTGGCCCGGTTGGGGGGGTGGGCGGGGCAGCGTGAAGGGGGCGGGGATCCCAGCTGTGTAAGCTCGCACCCCATTGGGCGGCGTGCTTGGAAACGTTTTCGCTGTCCAATCATCGAAGGGCACTGCTGCTGCTGCTACTGGGGGTCAGTGCCAGGCTAGGTGCACCTTGAGGCTACTGGGGGTCAGTGCCAGGCTAGGTGCACCTCGAGGCTACTGGGGGTCAGTGCCAGGCTAGGTGCACCTCGAGGCTACTGGGCAGTGCCAGGCTAGGTGCACCTTGAGGCTACTGGGGGTCAGTGCCAGGCTAGGTGCACCTCGAGGCTACTGGGGGTCAGTGCCAGGCTAGGTGCACCTCGAGGCTACTGGGCAGTGCCAGGCTAGGTGCACCTTGAGGCTACTGGGGGTCAGTGCCAGGCTAGGTGCACCTTGAGGCTACTGGGCAGTGCCAGGCTAGGTGCACCTTGAGGCTACTGGGCAGTGCCAGGCTAGGTGCACCTTGAGGCTACTGGGGGTCAGTGCCAGGCTAGGTGCACCTTGAGGTAACTGGGGTCAGTGCCAGGCTAGGTGCACCTTGAGGCTACTGGGGGTCAGTGCCAGGCTAGGTGCACCTTGAGGCTACTGGGGGTCAGTGCCAGGCTAGGTGCACCTTGAGGCTACTGGGGGTCTGTGCCAGGCTAGGTGCACCTTGAGGCTACTGGGGGTCAGTGCCAGGCTAGGTGCACCTTGAGGCTACTGGGCATTGCCAGGCTAGGTGCACCTTGAGGCTACTGGGGGTCAGTGCCAGGCTAGGTGCACCTTGAGGCTACTCGTGGTCAGTGCCAGGCTAGGTGCACCTTGAGGCTACTGGGGGTCAGTGCCAGGCTATGTTCACCTTGAGGCTACTGGGTAGTGCCAGGCTAGGTGCACCTTGAGGCTACTGGGGGTCAGTGCCAGGCTAGGTGCACCTTGAGGCTACTGGGCAGTGCCAGGCTAGGTGCACCTTGAGGCTACTGGGGGTCAGTGCCAGGCTAGGTGCACCTTGAGGCTACTGGGCAGTGCCAGGCTAGGTGCACCTTGAGGCTACTGGGAGTCAGTGCCAGGCTAGGTGCACCTTGAGGCTACTGGGGTCAGTACCAGGCTAGGTGCACCTTGAGGCTACTGGGGGTCAGTGCCAGGCTAGGTGCACCTTGAGGCTACTGGGCAGTTGGAGGCAGTCGCCCTCCAACAACAACAGCGGAGGGCGGAGGAGCGACGCTCACAACAACGAGCGGAGCGCCGGGTGGCTAAATCACAGCAAGTTGGCACAGTAGGGGGCACAGGTGGTGCATCAGCCAGTCATCTCAGTCAGTCGACCCATGGCACCTGGGTCTGCCCCGTGACCTCCTGCCAGCGGGCGTTCGACACTTCACGTGGCCTCAAGGTGCACATAGCCTGGCACAAGCGTCGTGGTGACGTCACCGCCACTTAGTGGCGAATGGCGGTTGTTGTTGTTGTGAGTGTGTGTGAGTGTGTGTGTGTGAGTGTGTGTGTGAGTGTGTGTGTGAGTGTGTGAGTGTGTGTGTGAGTGTGTGAGTGTGTGTGAGTGTGTGAGTGTGTGTGAGTGTGTGTGTGAGAGTGTGTGTGAGTGTGTGTGTGAGTGTGTGTGTGGCGAATGGCGGTTGTTGTTGTGTGAGTGTGTGTGAGTGTGTGTGTGTGAGTGTGTGTGTGAGTGTGTGTGTGTATGAGTGTGTGTGTGAGTGTGTGTGAGTGAGTGTGTGAGTGTGTGTGTGAGTGAGTGTGAGTGTGTGAGTGTGTGTGTGTGAGTGTGTGTGAGTGTGTGTGTGAGTGTGTGTGTGGCGAATGGCGGTTGTTGTGTGAGTGTGTGTGAGTGTGAGTATACCGACATCCTTCCGCAGAACCTGGAGCATCTGGCCCCTCAAAAAAACCCAAATCACCTGGGCCCTCTGGCCACTGAACGTCCATCAAACGCTCTCCACCCGTCAAGCCCCCACGGATGACGGCAGTGGATTCAGCTTCCACGTTATAGTGGCGCTATGGGGAATGAATAAACACATGGCACGGCAAAGGTGTGGTTCACCCAACACCTTTGGTGGCTACAACAACGTCCGCTAAGGCTCCACCCTCCTCCCCTGTGGGTATAAAGTGCACGGGGGGGGGGGGGGGGAGGAGCAAGGGAGCTCGGGGCAGAGCGTTGGGCACCGAGGCTGAAGCAACCGGTGAAGAGGAAAGAAGGCCGGCTAGGATAGACCCTGGGACTTTCTGTGACCGCTGCCCTTCGCAGGGCCGGCACAGCGAGCCGGTGGTGTGGCCCCATAGTTTAGTTTTAGTTTAGTTTCATTTATTTGGTATAGCCCCTGTGAGCCATTCGGCTCTTGAATCGGGTGCAACCACAACAAACAAACAAACATAAAACATGAACAAGAAAACATCTTAAAGTGATTATGTGTGACTGTGCAAACAGAAAATACAGGAAAAAATATCAAAATATTCCTGAAAAAGCACCATACACCAACGCTGTGTCCAAAAATCCCAGTGGGATGCAAGTCAAAAAACAACAACACCAACAACCACAAGGCAATTAAGATTAAGGCCATCAGTCTAACTCCGTACTACAACAACAACCACAAGACAACTTAGATTAAGGCCTTCAGTCTAACTCCGTACTACAACAACAACAACAAGACAACTTAGATTAAGGCCATCAGTCTAACTCCGTTACTACAACAACAACCACAAGACAACTTAGATTAAGGCCATCAGTCTAACTCCGTTACTACAACAACAACCACAAGACAACTTAGATTAAGGCCATCATTTTAACTCCGTACTACAACAAACAAAAACATGGCCAAAACAAACAAAAACGTTTTCGAAATCACCAAAATAACAGCCATAAATGCAATGTAACAGTGATCACAGGCACTGTGACCGAATTTTTTAACAATAAACTACATAAATAAATTTTTACACCAAAATCTAGAGCCGTATATTAGGCCGCTGAATAGCAGTGGCAGCTAGGGTTGTACAACTCCTCTAGAGCAGTTTTGAGTGAAGATCTCATTGGTAGCGATTCAAGTTGCAGTTTATTGGCAATAACATTGCAGACCCTGGGGGCATCAATAGCAAAGGCCCTTCCTCCAGTTTTTGTACGGCAATAAGGGAATGTGAAGCTGGTAAATGAGCGAAGACCTGAGGTCAAATTTGTTCTTTGAAACAGAGCCCCAGAGCCCCAGAGCCCCAGGAGTCCTTCTACTAAGGGCCGGGGTGTACCGAGATCTGTGCCCTAACCAGGGCCAAGTGATCTGATAGCCTCCCTCAGAGCCCTACCAGGAGGAACTGGGAGGCTAGAGCTTAGGCTTTAGAGAGCCCTGGGTGTGTGTGCGTGTGTGAGTCGTACGGGTGGAGGGGTCGCTAACCCCTTCTATTTATTTAAACCCTTGTTAAGGTTTAAATAAATAGCGCTGCTTCTATACTCTTTGCTTCGATTGGGTAAAGTCACCACGTAGGTAAAAAAAAATTAAAATAACTAAAAATCACGACGTTTCGGCCAACAATACAAGCGGCCTTCATCAGGTGTAGGGGACGGAGACTGTCTGGAGGACAGCGCTGGAGTAAAAAAAAAAAGCCACGCTCACCTGATGAAGGCCGCTTGTGTTGTGGCCGAAACGTCGTGAATTTTGTTATTTTTATTTTTTTATACCTACGTGGTGACTTTGCCCAATAGAACCAAATGGAGTGTGGATCCTAGCAGTCACGAAAGCTTCAAATCTAGAAGTGCTGCGTCTAATCCGCCGTCTCAGCGTCTTGGAATCCACCACCACTACTACTACTACACACGTGTACCGCAAAAAAATCTAAAAAAATTTACGCCGCGCGTTTAACCTGAACGGACCAATGGGAGGGGACCGTCCGTTAATGACGTCACGCGATTTTGGACGATTTTTGACCACACCCCCCCCCTCAAATATGACGTCACACTGCGTCACAAAAAAGTCAGACCCCACCCCCCCCACCCAACCTCAAATATGACGTCACAAAGCTCTGCCCTCCCACCCCCCCCCAAAAAAAATAAAATAAAACACGCTTCAAATCGCTTTGAACTATTTGTCATGGAAGCGTGCGTTTAACGTGGCGCTTACACTCTGATGTTGTAGGATGAAACATTTATTTAAATAAAGAAAGTCTATTTAATTAAGCAGAAACGTGTCGTCTTTATTTATTTATTAAGCTGCGCATTTTGACGTGACGTCACATTTGTCAACAAGCCCCGCCCCCTCCCCTCCCCCTCCCATCGTCACACATCGTCACAAAGGTCTGACCCCTCGTGACGTCATTTGTGGACGGCCCCCGAGTCTGACGCGTGTTGGACGGGTGGCGGTCGCCTTTGATGACACATTTATATATTGACGGGATCCAAAACCAAAATAAATCTCTATTACACTGTACACTACACTATACACTACACTATACACTACACACTATACACTACACTATACACTACACTATACTCTACACACTACACTATACACTACACTATACACTACACTATACACTACACACTACACTATACACTACGCACTACATACTACACTATACACTACACTATACACTACACTATACACTACACTATACACTACACTATACTATACACTATGCACTACATACTACACTATACACTACACTATACACTACACTATACACTATATTCTACACTACACACTACACTATACACTACACTATACAATACACTACACTATACACTACGCACTGCACACTATTATACACTACACTACACACTGCGCTACTGTATACATTACACTATACACTACACTACACTATACACTACACTATACAATACACTAAACACTACACTATACACTACACACTACACTATACACTACACTACACACTACACTACACACTACGCTACTGTATACACTACACTATACACTACACTATACACTACACTACACACTACGCTACTGTATACACTACACTACACACTACACTACTATACACTACACACTACACTATACACTACACTATACACTACACTATACACTACACACTACACTACACACTACGCTACTGTATACACTACACACTACACTATACACTACACACTACACTATACACTACACTATACACTACACTACACACTACACTACTGTATACACTACATTATACACTACACTATACACTACACTATACACTACACTGCTGTGGCTTTGCTCTTTAACACACCACGGTGTGTGCTGTGCTAGTGACGAATTGGCCGCGTTCTGTTCACGTGACAACCCTAACCCATTGGCATTGTCGGGTGGTGGCGAGTTGAACGACACAGCATTCATATTTTGACGCAATCTAACCCCTAAACAAACCCTCTATTATGGATGATATTGGTAGCGATAGCCTGCTACTACGACGCGTTAAATTAACTGACTCGCTCACACATCATACACTGACTCACTCCCACACCATGCACTGACTCACACATCATACACTGACTCACTCATACATCATACACTGACTCACTCACACATCATGCACTGACTCACTCACACATCATACACTGACTCACTCACACATCATACACTGACTCACTCCCACATCATACACTGACTCACTCACACATCATGCACTGACTTGCTCACACACCATACACTGACTCACTCACACATCATACACTGACTTACTCACACATCATACACTGACTCACTCACACATCATTCACTGACTCACTCACACATACACTGACTCGCTCACACATCATGCACTGACTCACTCACTCATCATACACTGACTCACTCACACATCATACACTGACTCGCTCATACATCACTCACTCACGCTGCAGCTGACTCACACATCATACACTCACTCACACATCATACACTCACTCAATCATCATACACTCACTCACTCGTCATACATTCACTCACACATCATACACTCACTCACACATCATACACCTACTCACTCACACATCATTCACTCACTCTGCAGCTGACTCACTTACACATCATACACTCGCTCACTCATCATACACTGACTCACTCATCATACACTCACTCACACATCATACACTCGCTCACTCATCATACACTCACTCACACATCATACACTGACTCTTTCATCATACACTCACTCTGCAGCTGACTCACTCACACATCATACACTCGCTCACTCATCATACACTGACTCACTGATCATACACTCACTCATCATACACTCACTCACTCATCATACACTCACTCATCATACACTCACTCACTCACTCATCATACACTCACTCACACATCATACACTGACTCACACAGCATACACTCACTCACTCATCATACACTCACTCACTCATCATACACTGACTCACTCATCATAGACTCACTCATACATCATACACTCACTCACTCATCATAAACTCACTCACACATCATACACTCACTCATCATACACTGACTTACTCCCACATCATACACTGACTCACACATCATGCACTGTCTCACTCACTCATCATACACTCACTCACTCATCATACACTCACTCACACATCATACACTGACTCACTCACACATCATACACTGACTCACTCATCATACACTGACTCACTCATCATACACTCACTCACTCATCATACAATCACTCATCATACACTGACTCACTCATCATACACTCACTCACTCATCATACAATCACTCATCATACACTCACTCACTCATCATACACTGACTCACTCACACATCATACACTCACTCACACATCATACACTGACTCACTCATCATACACTGACTCACTCATCATACACTCACTCACTCATCATACAATCACTCATCATATACTTACTCACTCATCATACACTCACTCACTCATCATACACTCACTCACACATCATACACTCACACAACATAAACTCACTCATCACTCATTCACACATCATACACTCACTCACTCATCATACACTCACTCATCATACACTCACTCACTCATCATACACTCACTCACACATCATACACTCACTCATCATACACTCACTCACTCATCATACACTCACTCACTCATCATACACTGACTCACTCACACATCATGTCACTGACTCACTCATCATACACTCACTCACTCATCATACAATCACTCATCATACACTGACTCACTCATCATACACTCACTCACACATCATGCACTCACTCACACATCATACACTCACTCACACATCATGCACTCACTCACAGATCATACACTCACTCACACAACATACATTGACTCACTCATCATACACTGACTCACTCACACATTATACACTCACTCACACATCATACACTCACTCACACATCATACACTCACTCACACATCATACACTCACTCACACATCATACACTCACTCACACATCATACACTGACTCACTCATCATACACTCACTCACTCATCATACACTCACTCACTCACTCATCATACACTCACTCACACATCATACACTCACTCACACATCATACACTCACTCAATCATTATACACTCACTCACTCACACATCATACACTCACTCACACATCATACACTCACTCAATCATCATACACTCACTCACTCACACATCATACACTCACTCACTCACTCATCATACACTCACTCACTCATCATACACTCACTCACTCATCATACACTCACTCACACATCATACACTCACTCACTCATCATACACTCACACATCATACACTCACTCACACATCATACACTCACTCACACATAATACACTCACTCACACATCATACACTCACTCAATCATCATACACTCACTCACTCACACATCATACACTCACTCACACATCATACACTCACTCAATAATCATACACTCACTCACTCACACATCATACACTCACTCACTCACTCATCATACACTCACTCACTCATCATACACTCACTCACTCATCATACACTCACTCACACATCATACACTCACTCACACATCATGCACTCACTCACTCATCATACACTCACTCACACATCATACACTCACTCACACATCATACACTCACTCACACATCATACACTCACTCACTCATCATACCCTCACTCACACATCATACACTGACTCACTCATCATACACTCACTCACACATCATACACTCACTCACTCATCATACACTCACTCACTCATCATACACTGACTCACTCATCATACACTCACTCACTCATCATACACTCACTCACTCATCATACACTCACTCACACATCATACACTCACTCATCATACACTCACTCACTCATCATACACTCACTCACACATCATACACTGACTCACTCACACATTATACACTCACTCACACATCATACACTCACTCACACATCATACACTCACTCACACATCATACACTCACTCACACATCATACACTCACTCACACATCATACACTGACTCACTCATCATACACTCACTCACTCATCATACACTCACTCACTCAGTCATCATACACTCACTCACACATCATACACTCACTCACACATCATACACTCACTCAATCATTATACACTCACTCACTCACACATCATACACTCACTCACACATCATACACTCACTCAATCATCATACACTCACTCACTCACACATCATACACTCACTCACTCACTCATCATACACTCACTCACTCATCATACACTCACTCACTCATCATACACTCACTCTCACATCATACACTCACTCACACATCATACACTCACTCACTCATCATACACTCACACATCATACACTCACTCACACATCATACACTCACTCACACATAATACACTCACTCACACATCATACACTCACTCAATCATCATACACTCACTCACTCACACATCATACACTCACTCACACATCATACACTCACTCAATAATCATACACTCACTCACTCACACATCATACACTCACTCACTCATCATACACTCACTCACTCATCATACACTCACTCACTCATCATACACTCACTCACACATCATACACTCACTCACACATCATACACTCACTCACTCATCATACACTCACTCACACATCATACACTCACTCACACATCATACACTCACTCACACATCATACACTCACTCACTCATCATACCCTCACTCACACATCATACACTGACTCACTCATCATACACTGACTCACACATCATACACTCACTCACTCATCATACACTCACTCACTCATCATACACTCACTCACTCATCATACACTCACTCACTCATCATACACTCACTCACTCATCATACACTCACTCACTCATCATACACTCACTCACACATCATACACTCACTCATCATACACTCACTCACTCATCATACACTCACTCACACATCATACACTGACTCACTCACACATCATACACTGACTCACACATCATACACTCACTCACACATCATACACTCACTCACACATCCATCATACACTCACTCACACTACCACTGACTCACTCACACATCATACACTGACTCACTCACACATTATACACTCACTCACACATCATACACTCACTCACACATCATACACTCACTCACACATCATACACTCACTCACACATCATACACTCACTCACACATCATACACTGACTCACTCATCATACACTCACTCACTCATCATACACTCACTCACTCACTCATCATACACTCACTCACACATCATACACTCACTCACACATCATACACTCACTCAATCATTATACACTCACTCACTCACACATCATACACTCACTCACACATCATACACTCACTCAATCATCATACACTCACTCACTCACACATCATACACTCACTCACTCACTCATCATACACTCACTCACTCATCATACACTCACTCACTCATCATACACTCACTCTCACATCATACACTCACTCACACATCATACACTCACTCACTCATCATACACTCACACATCATACACTCACTCACACATCATACACTCACTCACACATAATACACTCACTCACACATCATACACTCACTCAATCATCATACACTCACTCACTCACACATCATACACTCACTCACACATCATACACTCACTCAATAATCATACACTCACTCACTCACACATCATACACTCACTCACTCATCATACATTCACTCACTCATCATACACTCACTCACTCATCATACACTCACTCACACATCATACACTCACTCACACATCATACACTCACTCACTCATCATACACTCACTCACACATCATACACTCACTCACACATCATACACTCACTCACACATCATACACTCACTCACTCATCATACCCTCACTCACACATCATACACTGACTCACTCATCATACACTGACTCACACATCATACACTCACTCACTCATCATACACTCACTCACTCATCATACACTCACTCACTCATCATACACTCACTCACTCATCATACACTCACTCACTCATCATACACTCACTCACTCATCATACACTCACTCACACATCATACACTCACTCATCATACACTCACTCACTCATCATACACTCACTCACACATCATACACTGACTCACTCACACATCATACACTGACTCACACATCATACACTCACTCACACATCATACACTCACTCACACATCCATCATACACTCACTCACACTACCACTGACTCACTCACACATCATACACTGACTCACTCACACATCATACACTGACTCACTCACACATCATACACTGACTCACTCACACATCATCCACTGACTCACACATCATCCACTGACTCACTCACACATCATACACTGACTCATTCACACATCATACACTGACTCGCACATCATAAACTCACTCACACATCATAAACTCACTCACACATCATACACTCACACAACATACGCTCACTCACACATCATACACTCACTCACACATCATACACTCACACATCATACACTCACTCACACATCATACACTGACTCACTCACACATCATACACTGACTCACTCACACATCATACACTCACTCACTCACACATCATACACTGACTCACTCACTCATCATACACTGACTTACTCCCACATCATACACTGACTCACACATCATGCACTGTCTCACTCACTCATCATACACTCACTCACTCATCATACACTCACTCACACATCATACACTGACTCACTCACACATCATACACTGACTCACTCATCATACACTGACTCACTCATCATACACTCACTCACTCATCATACAATCACTCATCATACACTGACTCACTCATCATACACTCACTCACTCATCATACAATCACTCATCATACACTCACTCACTCATCATACACTGACTCACTCACACATCATACACTCACTCACACATCATACACTGACTCACTCATCATACACTGACTCACTCATCATACACTCACTCACTCATCATACAATCACTCATCATATACTTACTCACTCATCATACACTCACTCACTCATCATACACTCACTCACACATCATACACTCACACAACATAAACTCACTCATCACTCATTCACACATCATACACTCACTCACTCATCATACACTCACTCATCATACACTCACTCACTCATCATACACTCACTCACACATCATACACTCACGCACTCATCATACACTCACTCATCATACACTCACTCACATATCATACACTCACTCACTCATCATACACTCACTCACACATCATACACTCACTCATCATACACTCACTCACTCATCATACACTCACTCACTCATCATACACTGACTCACTCACACATCATGTCACTGACTCACTCATCATACACTCACTCACTCATCATACAATCACTCATCATACACTGACTCACTCATCATACACTCACTCACACATCATGCACTCACTCACACATCATACACTCACTCACACATCATGCACTCACTCACACATCATACACTCACTCACACAACATACATTGACTCACTCATCATACACTGACTCACTCACACATTATACACTCACTCACACATCATACACTCACTCACACATCATACACTCACTCACACATCATACACTCACTCACACATCATACACTCACTCACACATCATACACTCACTCACTCATCATACACTCACTCACTCACTCATCATACACTCACTCACACATCATACACTCACTCACACATCATACACTCACTCAATCATTATACACTCACTCACTCACACATCATACACTCACTCACACATCATACACTCACTCAATCATCATACACTCACTCACTCACACATCATACACTCACTCACTCACTCATCATACACTCACTCACTCATCATACACTCACTCACTCATCATACACTCACTCACACATCATACACTCACTCACTCATCATACACTCACACATCATACACTCACTCACACATCATACACTCACTCACACATAATACACTCACTCACACATCATACACTCACTCAATCATCATACACTCACTCACTCACACATCATACACTCACTCACACATCATACACTCACTCAATAATCATACACTCACTCACTCACACATCATACACTCACTCACTCACTCATCATACACTCACTCACTCATCATACACTCACTCACTCATCATACACTCACTCACACATCATACACTCACTCACACATCATGCACTCACTCACTCATCATACACTCACGCACACATCATACACTCACTCACACATCATACACTCACTCACACATCATACACTCACTCACTCATCATACCCTCACTCACACATCATACACTGACTCACTCATCATACACTCACTCACACATCATACACTCACTCACTCATCATACACTCACTCACTCATCATACACTGACTCACTCATCATACACTCACTCACTCATCATACACTCACTCACTCATCATACACTCACTCACACATCATACACTCACTCATCATACACTCACTCACTCATCATACACTCACTCACACATCATACACTGACTCACTCACACATTATACACTCACTCACACATCATACACTCACTCACACATCATACACTCACTCACACATCATACACTCACTCACACATCATACACTCACTCACACATCATACACTGACTCACTCATCATACACTCACTCACTCATCATACACTCACTCACTCACTCATCATACACTCACTCACACATCATACACTCACTCACACATCATACACTCACTCAATCATTATACACTCACTCACTCACACATCATACACTCACTCACACATCATACACTCACTCAATCATCATACACTCACTCACTCACACATCATACACTCACTCACTCACTCATCATACACTCACTCACTCATCATACACTCACTCACTCATCATACACTCACTCACACATCATACACTCACTCACACATCATACACTCACTCACTCATCATACACTCACACATCATACACTCACTCACACATCATACACTCACTCACACATAATACACTCACTCACACATCATACACTCACTCAATCATCATACACTCACTCACACACACATCATACACTCACTCACACATCATACACTCACTCAATAATCATACACTCACTCACTCACACATCATACACTCACTCACTCACTCATCATACACTCACTCACTCATCATACACTCACTCACTCATCATACACTCACTCACACATCATACACTCACTCACACATCATACACTCACTCACTCATCATACACTCACTCACACATCATACACTCACTCACACATCATACACTCACTCACACATCATACACTCACTCACTCATCATACCCTCACTCACACATCATACACTGACTCACTCATCATACACTGACTCACACATCATACACTCACTCACTCATCATACACTCACTCACTCATCATACACTCACTCACTCATCATACACTCACTCACTCATCATACACTCACTCACTCATCATACACTCACTCACTCATCATACACTCACTCACACATCATACACTCACTCATCATACACTCACTCACTCATCATACACTCACTCACACATCATACACTGACTCACTCACACATCATACACTGACTCACACATCATACACTCACTCACACATCATACACTCACTCACACATCCATCATACACTCACTCACACTACCACTGACTCACTCACACATCATACACTGACTCACTCACACATCATACACTGACTCACTCACACATCATACACTGACTCACTCACACATCATCCACTGACTCACACATCATCCACTGACTCACTCACACATCATACACTGACTCATTCACACATCATACACTGACTCGCACATCATAAACTCACTCACACATCATAAACTCACTCACACATCATACACTCACACAACATACGCTCACTCACACATCATACACTCACTCACACATCATACACTCACACATCATACACTCACTCACACATCATACACTGACTCACTCACACATCATACACTGACTCACTCACACATCATACACTCACTCACTCACACATCATACACTGACTCACTCACACATCATACACTGACTCACTCACACATCATACACTGACTCACTCACACATCATACACTCACTCACTCATCACTCACTCATCATACACTCACTCACACATCATAGACTCACTCACACATCATACACTGACTCACTCACACATCATACACTGACTCACTCACTCATCATACACTGGGAGTGTAGTTCTGCCAGCTACGGCTGCAGGTTTGTGTCGTACGTGTTATGTTCATCGTTTATTGTTACATTTAAAAATCACAGTTCCGATGATTACTGTTGTTATTGTTTTTGTAGCTTTATTTTGGTGATTCGAAAACACATGGTTAATCTAAATTGTCTCGTGGTTGTTGTTGTTGGCTTGCACCACATTGTGATTTTTGCACAGAGCGTTTTAATAAGCATTTCTTTTTTCGCGTGGAATATTTTGCCGGTTGATTTCCAGGATGTTTCTGTAGCGCGTCGTCCCTTGGGGTGTTCTGTGTTCAAATTGTCGCGGTAGCACCCGGCTCAAGGGCCGCATGGCTCACAGGGCTATACACTACACTACACACTACGCTCATGTATACACTACACTATACACTACACTATACACTACACTATCCACTACACAGTACACACTACGCTACTGTATACACTACACACTACGCTACTGTATACACTACACTACACACTATACACTACACTACACACTACGCTACTGTATACACTACACTACACTATACACTACACACTACACTACACACTACACTATACACTACACTACACACTACGCTACTGTATACACTACACTACACACTACACTATACACTACGCTACTGTATACACTACACTATACACTACACTACACACTACACTACACACTACGCTACTGTATACACTACACTACACACTACACTATACACTACACTATACACTACACTATACACTACACTATACACTACACTATACACTACACACTACGCTACTGTATACACTACACTATACACTACACTATACACTACTACACACTACACTACACACTACGCTACTGTATACACTACACACTACACTATACACTACACACTACACAATACACTACACTATACACTACACACTATACACTACACTATACACTACACTGCTGTGGCTTTGCTCTTTAACACACCACGGTGTGTGCTGTGCTAGTGACGAATTGGCCGCGTTCTGTTCACGTGACAACCCTAACCCATTGGCATTGTCGGGTGGTGGCGAGTTGAACGACACAGCATTCATATTTTGACCCGAGCTAACCCCTAAACAAACCCTCTATCATGGATGATATTGGTAGCGATAGCCCCGCTACTGCGACGCTTTAAACTGTTATAATTCTCTCTGTGGCTATTCTTGATGGTTCTTCAAATGACCCGCCCCCCCGATAGCCAACAACAACAACAACAACCGCCAATTCGTAAATAAGTGGCGGTGACGTCAGCACGACGCTTGTGCCAGGCTAGGTGCACGTTGAGGCCACCACGTGAAGTGTCGAACGCCCGCTGGGCAGGAGGTCACGGGGGCAGACCCAGCAGGTGCCACGGGTCAACTGACCGAGGTGACTGGCATGATGCACCACCAGCTGTGCCCCCTACTGTGCCAACTTAACGTCCAATGGCTAAAATCCACACGACATACATACATACACGCCGGTGGGACTGTGCATAATTGCCCGTGTAAAGCAAGCGTAGTAACAATCAATAAATAATAATAATAATGATTATTCTAATGATACCGTATTATAATACTGTGGTAAGTGAAGCAAAGCCCTTATTACACGTGCTAATACATGGGGGGTGGGTAGAGGGTGGGTGGAGGAGGGTGGGTGGAGGAGGGTGGGTGGAGGAGGGTGGGTGGAGGAGGGGGGGTGAAATTCCATATCATAGCGAGAGCTCAGCATTCAGATGATCTATCATCACACAATGCACCGATTACTGCGATCGAGGCTTCTTTACAGCCTCTGACAAAATATTCTTTGGTTTCTATCGATAAAGTCACCACCACGTAAGAAGGGAAACAATAAAATAATAAAATATATAAAGCAATAAAATTATTGTAAAACAATAAAATTATTATTCTTGGTTCTTTGGGTAAAGTCACCACCACGTAAGAAGGGAAACAATAAAACAATAAAAAAAATATAAAACAATAAAATTCTCACGACGTTTCGACTGCAACACCAAGCAGCAATCATCATCAGGTGTGAAAACCACAGCAAGACAATTTGAAAAAAAACGTCGTGATAATTTAATTGTTTTATATTTTTATTATTTTATTGTTTCCCTTCTACGTGGTGGTGACTTTACCGAAAGAACCAAGAATAATAATGTTATTGTTTTACAATAATTTTATTGTTTTATATTTTTTATTATTTTATTGTTTCCCTTCTACGTGGTGGTGACTTTACCGAAAGAACCAAGAATAATAATTGTATTGTTTTACAATAATTTTATTGTTTTATATTTTTATTATTTTATTGTTTCCCTTCTACGTGGTGGTGACTTTACCCAAAGAACCAAGAATAATAATTTTATTGTTTTACAATAATTTTATTGTTTTATATTTTTATTATTTTATTGTTTCCCTTCTACGTGGTGGTGACTTTACCCAAAGAACCAAGAATAATAATTTTATTGTTTTACAATAATTTTTATCGTTTTATATTTTTATTATTTTATTGTTTCCCTTCTACGTGGTGGTGACTTTACCGAAAGAACCAAGAATAATAATTTTATTGTTTTACAATAATTTTATTGTTTTATATTTTTATTATTTTATTGTTTCCCTTCTACGTGGTGGTGACTTTACCGAAAGAACCAAGAATAATAATTGTATTGTTTTACTATATTTTTATTGTTTTATATATTTTATTATTTTATTGTTTCCCTTCAACGTGACATTACCGAAAGAGCTAAGCATATAAACTTGGTATACTTATGCCATACTGACTACAATACTATATTCTATCATTAAAATTATGAAAATATAAATGTTTAAACATTTTACACGCTTATATTTAACTCACTCAGTCTGTTGTATGCTCAAAAAAAATGTTGTAACTCAATTTCAACCGTCTTCCCAATGTGCTATCGACTGCAAACTCGGTATACTTATGGCATACTGACTACAATACCGTATTATATCATTAAAATTATGAAAATATAAATGTTTAAACATTTTACACGCTTTTATTTAACTCACTCAGTCTGTTGTCGGATCCTCAAAAAAAATCTTGTAACTCAATTTCAACCGTCTTCCCAATGTGCTATCGACTGCAAAACTCGGCATACTTATGCCATACTGGTGACAATACTATATTATATCGTGAAAAATTATTTTTTAAAAACCCCAAATATTTTCTTAAACAATCTTTTTCACGGGTATATTTCTCCACCCTCAACTCACGTAGCCTGTAAATCACCACGTCACGACAAGCCTCAGGGCCCCCCCACTACCCGGAGTCGTGGGAGTTCTGCCATTACTTCTAGTGCGGTACATTTTAATTAAAGCGTGTTCATAAAACAAAGTATTTTCATTTTTTTCATTTTTAAAAAAAAATTCTTGACTCGTCTCGAATGCCCCATCGGCTGGTGCCTCTCGCAAATCGCCGACTCTGAACCCCCTTCACCCTCTCGTCTACAGATTTATCCCGTCTTTAGTTCTTTTGGTGAAGTCACCACCACGTAGAATGAGAATGAAATAATGAATTAATGGAACAAAATAACGCGATAAAATTCTCGCGACGTTTCGGCCACAACACAAGCGGCCTTCTTCAGGTGAAAGGAACAGACCTGTCGGGACGACAGAGCTTCAGTGAACGTTGTTAAGAATCGTAGCGTCTTTTAACTTATCTAAAACCAGCTTAAAAGACGCTACGAATCTTAACAACGGTCATTGAAGCTCTGTCGTCCCGACAGGTCTGTTCCTTTCACCTGAAGAAGGCCGCTTGTGTTGCGGTCGAAACGTCGTGAGAATTTTATAATTTTATTTTATTAATTCATTATTTCATTCTCATTCTACGTGGTGACTTTATTATTTCATTGTTTCCCTTCCCACGTGGTGGTGACTTTACCGAAAGGGTCTGTTCCTTTCACCTGAAGAAGGCCACTTGTGTTGTGGCCGAAACGTCGTGAGAATTTTACCGTGTCATTTTATTTTATTAATTTATTATTTTATTCTCATTCTACGTGGTGGTGATTTTACCGAAAGAACCAAAGAAGATGAATCCTTGCAGTCACGAAAGCTTTAAATCGAGATTCATCTCCGTCTCTTTCTCTCTCTATATATCGGCTCAAGCCTCCCGTTAATCACGTGGTTTCTGTGTGGCCAACCTCCCGAACCCAACGATGCGGGAGGCCGAACCTAAACTCACCAGAGGCCTGAGAGAACCTAGCCACGCAGGACACAGAAGGTACACTTGCAAGGCCTAACCCAACCTTGCAGGAGGTCTAACTTAATCTGGCAGGAGGTCTAACCCAACCTTGCAGGGAGTCTAAACCAACCTTGTAGGGGGTCTAAACCAACCTTGTAGGGAGTCTAACCCAACCTTGTAGGGGGTCTAAACCAACCTTGCAGGAGGTCTAACTCAACCTTGTAGGGGGTCTAACTCAACCTAGCAGGGAGTCTAACCCAACCTTGCAGGGAGTCTAACTCAACCTTGTAGGGGGTCTAACTCAACCTAGCAGGGAGTCTAACTCAACCTTGCAGGAGGTCTAACTCAACCTAGCAGGAGGTCTAACTCAACCTTGTAGGGGGTCTAACTCAACCTAGCAGGGAGTCTAACTCAACCTAGCAGGGAGTCTAACTCAGCCTAGCAGGGGGTCTAACTCAACCTAGCAGGGAGTCTAACTCAACCTAGCAGGGAGTCTAACTCAACCTTGTAGGGGGTCTAACTCAACCTAGCAGGGAGTCTAACTCAGCCTTGGAGGGAGTCTAACTCAACCTAGCAGGGAGTCTAACCCAACCTTGCAGGGGGTCTAACTCAACCTAGCAGGGAGTCTAACCCAACCTTGCAGGGAGTCTAACTCAGCCTAGCAGGGAGTCTAACCCAACCTTGTAGGGAGTCTAACTCAACCTTGCAGGGAGTCTAACCCAACCTTGCAGGGAGTCTAACCCAACCTTGCAGGGGGTCTAACCCAACCTTGCAGGAGGTCTAACCCAACCTTGCAGGGAGTCTAACCCAACCTTGCAGGGGGTCTAACTCAACCTTGCAGGGAGTCTAACTCAACCTAGCAGGGAGTCTAACTCAACCTAGTCGGGAGTCTAACTCAACCTAGCATGGAGTCTAACTCAACCTAGCAGGGAGTCTAACTCAACCTAGCAGGGAGTCTAACTCAACCTAGCAGGGAGTCTAACTCAACCTAGCAGGAGGTCTAACTCAACCTAGCAGGGAGTCTAACTCAACCTAGCAGGGAGTCTAACTCAACCTAGCAGGGGGTCTAACTCAACCTAGCAGGGAGTCTAACTCAACATAGCAGGGGGTCTAACTCAACCGAGCAGGGAGTCTAACTCAACCTTGTAGGGAGTCTAACTCAACCTAGCAGGGAGTCTAACTCAACCTAGCAGGAGGTCTAACCCAGCCTTGCAGGGAGTCTAACTCAACCTTGCAGGGAGTCTTACTCAACATAGCAGGGAGTCTAACTCAACCTTGTAGGGGGTCTAACTCAACCTTGTAGGGAGTCTAAACCAACCTTGTAGGGGGTCTAACTCAACCTAGCAGGGAGTCTAACTCAACCTAGCAGGGAGTCTAACTCAACCTAGCAGGAGGTCTAACTAAACCTAGCAGGGAGTCTAACTCAACCTTGCAGGGGGTCTAACCCAACCTTGCAGGGGGTCTAACTCAACCTTGCAGGGGGTCTAACTCAACCTAGCAGGGAGTCTAACTCAGCCTAGCAGGGAGTCTAACTCAACCTTGCAGGGAGTCTAACCCAACCTTGCAGGGAGTCTAACCCAACCTTGCAGGGAGTCTAACTCAACCTAGCAGGAGGTCTAACCCAGCCTTGCAGGGAGTCTAACTCAACCTTGCAGGAGGTCTAACCCAACCTTGCAGGGAGTCTAACCCAACCTTGCAGGGGGTCTAACCCAACCTTGCAGGAGGTCTAACCCAACCTTGCAGGGAGTCTAACCCAACCTTGCAGGGGGTCTAACCCAGCCTCTTGACAACGAAGAAGAAGGTTGAACGCCTTTGTGAAACTTGTGGTGGTGCCGTTATCCTCATGGGAGCCATTGCCTGGAGGACTAAATACAGAGTTGATCGTCCGCAGTGGGATTGTCCACCATGACCAGCATGCCACTGTAAGGAGGAGGAGAAGGATGATGATGACATAAACTCATTCACATTCCATTAACTCATTCCCATTCCATTAACTCATTCACATTCCATTAATTCTTAATCATTCCATTAACTCATTCCCATTCCATTAACGCTTTCCCATTACACTAACTTTTTCCTATTGCAATAACTCATTCCAATTCCATTAACTCTTTCCCATGCCATTAACTCTCTTATTCTTTCAGTCCATTAACTCATTCCCATTCTCACTCATTCCCATTCTCACTCATTCTCATTCCATTAACTCTTTCCCATTCGATTAACTCTTTTCTGAATGGATGAACAGCTACGCAAATGAATAGGTGAACAAATTAACGGACCAACTGATGAATGGTTGAACAGATGAACAAATGAATCGATCAACGGGCGAACGGACACACTTATGAATGGATGAATAGATGAACAAATGAATGGATGAACAGAGGAGCCGATGAACAGATGAACAGATGAATGGATGAACAGACGACCTGAAGAACAGACAGACAAACTGACGAATGGATGAACAGAAGATCTAAAGAACAGACAGACAAACTGACGAATGGATGAGCAGGCGATCTAAAGAACAGACAGATGAACTGACTAATGGATGAGCAGGCGACCTGAATGACGGACAGATGAACTGACAAATGGATGAACAGGCGATCTAAAGAACAGACAGACGAACTGACGAGTGGATGAACAGGCGACCTGAAGGACGGATGAACAGATAAACAGATGAATGGATGAACAGACGACCTGAAGAACAGATGAACAGATGAATGGATGGATAGACGACCTGAAGGACGGACATATGAACTGACGAATGGATGAACAGACGACCTAAAGAACTGACAGACGAACTGACGAGTGGATGAACAGGCGACCTGAAGAACAGACGGACGAACTGACTAATGGATGAACAGGCGACCTGAACGACGGACAGACGACCTGACGAATGGATGAACAGGCGACCTGAAGAACAGACGGACAGATGAACTGACTAATGGATGAACAGAAGACCTGAAGAACAGACAGAGAAACTGACGAATGGATGAGCAGGCGATCTAAAGAACAGACAGATGAACTGACGAATGGATGAACAGACGATCTGAAGAACAGACAGACGAACTAACGAATGGATGAGCAGGCGATCTAAAGAACAGACAGATGAACTGACGAATGGATGAACAGGCGACCTAAAGAACAGACGGACGAACTGACGAATGGATGAGCAGGCGACCTGAATGACGGACAGACAAACTGACGAATGGATGAGCAGGCGATCTAAAGAACAGACAGATGAACTGATGAATGGATGCACAGGCGACCTGAAGAACAGACAGATGAACTGACGAATGGATGAACAGGTGATCTAAAGAACAGACAGTCAAACTGACGAATGGATGAGCAGGCGATCTAAAGAACAGACAGATGAACTGACGAATGGATGAACAGACGATCTAAAGAACAGACAGACAAACTGACTAATGGATGAGCAGGTGATCTAAAGAACAGACAGATGAACTGACAAATGGATGAGCAGGCGACCTAAAGGACAGACGGACAAACTGACAAATGGATGAGCAGGCGACCTGAAGGACGGACGGACAAACTGACGAATGGGTGAGCAGGCGACCTGAAGGACGGACGGACAAACTGACGAATGGGTGAGCAGGCGACCTGAAGGACGGACAGACGAACTGACGAGTGGATGAACAGGCGACCTGAAGAACAGACGGACGAACTGACTAATGGATGAACAGGCGACCTGAATGACGGGCAGACAAACTGACGAATGGATGAGCAGGCGACCTGAAGGACGGACGGACGGACGAACTGATGAATGGATGAGCAGGCGATCTAAAGAACAGACGGACAAACTGACGAATGGATGAGAAGGCGACCTGAATGAAGGACAGATGAACTGACGAATGGATGAACAGACGACCTGAAGGACGGACGGACGAACTGATGAATGGATGAGCAGGCGATCTAAAGAACAGACGGACAAACTGACGAATGGATGAGAAGGCGACCTGAATGACGGACGGACGAACTGACTAATGGATGAACAGGCGATCTAAAGAACAGACAGATGAACTGACTAATGGATGAGCAGGCGATCTAAAGAACAGACGGACGAACTGACTAATGGATGAACAGAAGATCTAAAGAACAGACATATGAACTGACGAATGGATGAGCAGGCGACCTAAAGGACGGACAGATGAACTGACTAATGGATGAACAGACGACCTGAAGAACAGACAGAGAAACTGACGAGTGGATGGACAGGCGACCTGAAGGACGGATGAACAGATAAACAGATGAATGGATGAACAGATGACCTGAAGAACGGATGAACAGATGAATGGATGCACAGACGACCTGAAGGACGGATGAATAGACGAATGGATGAACAGACGATCTGAAGAACAGACAGTCAAACTGACGAATGGATGAGCAGGCGATCTAAAGAACAGACAGTCAAACTGACTAATGGATGAGCAGGCGATATAAAGAACAGACAGTCAAACTGACTAATGGATGAGCAGGCGATCTAAAGAACAGACAGATGAACTGACTAATGGATGAACAGGCGACCTGAAGAACAGACAGTCAAACTGACGAATGGATGAGCAGGCGATCTAAAGAACAGACAGTCGAACTGACGAATGGATGAGCAGGCGATCTAAAGAACAGACAGTCAAACTGACTAATGGATGAGCAGGCGATCTAAAGAACAGACGGACAAACTGACTAATGGATGAGCAGGCGATCTAAATAACAGACAGATGAATTGATGAATGGATGGACAGACGATCTAAAGAACAGACAGACAAACTGACTAATGGATGAGCAGGTGATCTAAAAAACAGACAGATGAACTGACTAATGGATGAGCAGGCGATCTAAAGAACAGACGGACAAACTGACTAATGGATGAGCAGGTGATCTAAAGAACAGACAGATGAATTGATGAATGGATGGACAGACGATCTAAAGAACAGACAGACAAACTGACTAATGGATGAGCAGGTGATCTAAAGAACAGACAGATGAACTGACTAATGGATGAGCAGGCGACCTGAAGGACGGACGGACAAACTGACGAATGGATGAGCAGGCGACCTGAAGGACGGACATATGAACTGACAAGTGGATGAACAGGTGATCTAAAGAACAGACAGATGAACAGACTAATGGATGAGCAGGCGACCTGAACGACGGATGAACAGCGGACGGACGGGATGGCGGAGCGGCGAGAGTTACCACGATTCGGTCCTACGCATGTCCTCGTACACCGAAGTCGGTTTCGGGGCCGGCTCGAAGTCCGGGCCGCCGACCGCGGACACGTCAGGGGCGGGACGGGAAGTTGGGCCGGTGGCGCCGGTGGCGCCGGTGGCGCCGGTGCCGGCGGCGGCCTCAGAGTCGTCCACGGTGTCGGCGATGACGTACACATTCTCATTGTACGTGTTGTTGTCGAAGTTGGAGTTATTCCCTTGTGGACCGTGCCTGAGCGGAGTGGGGGGCGGGGGGTGGGGGGTATTAATTCCTCTCCAGATTCAACAACCGCTATCCGTGTGAGTCTGTGGGGTCTCTGTGTGTCAGTCTGTGGGTCTAAGTGTGAGTCTGTGGGTCTCTGTGTGAGTCTGTGGGTTTCTGTGTGAGTCTTCGGGCCTCTGTGTGAGTCTGTGAGTCTCTGTGTGAGTCTGTGGGTCTCTGTGAGAGTCTGTGGGTCTCTGTGTGAGTCTGTGGGTCTCTGTGTGAGTCTGTGGGTCTCTGTGAGAGTCTGTGGGTCTATGTGTCAGTCTGTGGGTCTCTGTGAGAGTCTGTGGGTCTCTGTGTGAGTCTGTGGGTCTCTGTGTGAGTCTCTGAGTCTCTGTGTGAGTCTGTGGGTCTCTGTGTGAGTCTGTGGGTCTCTGTGTGAGTCTGTGAGTCTCTGTGTGAGTCTGTGGGTCTCTGTGTGAGTCTGTGGATATCTGTGTGAGTCTGTGGGTCTCTGTGTGAGTCTGTGGGTCTCCATGTGAGTCTGTGGGTCTCTGTGTGCGTCTGTGGGTCTCTGTATGAGTCTGTGAGTCTCTCTGAGAGTCTGTGGATCTCTGTGTGAGTCTGTGAGTCTCTGTGTGAGTCTCTGGGTATTTGTGTGAGTCTGTGGGTCTCTGTGTGAGTCTGTGAGTCTCTCTGAGAGTCTGTGGGTCTCTGTGTGTGTCTGTGGATCTCTGTGTGAGTCTGTGAGTCTCTGTGTGAGTCTCTGGGTATTTGTGTGAGTCTGTGGGTCTCTGTGTGAGTCTGTGGGTCTCTGTGTGTGTCTTTGGGTCTCTGTGTGAGTCTGTGGGTCTCTGCGTGAGTCTGTGGGTCTCTGTGTGAGTCTGTGGGTGTCTGTGTGAGGGTACGGGT
Organism: Petromyzon marinus; assembly: GCF_010993605.1. Classification (NCBI taxonomy): domain Eukaryota; kingdom Metazoa; phylum Chordata; class Hyperoartia; order Petromyzontiformes; family Petromyzontidae; genus Petromyzon; species Petromyzon marinus. Next base: position 279,430 of record NW_022638177.1, on the reverse strand, counting down.
CTTTGTGTGAGTCTGTATGTCTCTGTGTGAGTCTGTGGGTCTCTGTGTGAGTCTGTGAGTCTCTGTGTGAGTCTGTGGGTCTCTGTGTGAGTCTGTGGATCTCTGTGTGAATCTGTGGGTCTCTGTGTGAGTCTGTGGGTCTCTATGTGAGTCTGTGGGTCTCTGTGTGAGTCTGCAGGCCTCTGTGTGAGTCTGTGGGTCTCTGTGTGAGTCTGTGGGTCTCTTTGAGAGTCTGTGGGTCTCTGTGTGTGTTTGTGGGTCTCTGTGTGAGTCTGTGAGTCTCTGTGTGAGTTTCTGGGTATTTGTGTGAGTCTGTGGGTCTCTGTGTGAGTCTCTGAGTCTCTGTGTGAGTCTGTGGGTCTCTGTGTGAGTCTGTGAGTCTCTGTGTGAGTCTGTGGGTCTCTGTGTGAGTCTGTGGATCTCTGTGTGAGTCTGTGGGTCTCTGTGTGAGTATGTGGGTATCTGTGTGAGTCTGTGGGTCTTTGTGTGAGTCTGTGGGTCTCTGTATGTGTCTGTGGGTCTCTGTGTCAGTCTGTGGGTCTCTGCGTGAGTCTGTGGGTCTCTGTGTGAGTCTATGGGTCTCTGTGTGAGTCTGTGGGTCTCTGTGTGAGTCTATGGGTCTCTGTGTGTGTCTGTGGGTCTCTGTGTGAGTCTGTGGGTCTCTGTGTGAGTCTGTGGGTCTCTGTGTGAGTCTGTGGGTCTCTGTGTGAGTATGTGGGTATCTGTGTGAGTCTGTGGGTCTCTGTGTGAGTCTTTACGTCTCTGTGTGAGTCTATGGGTCACTGTGTGAGTCTGTGGGTCTCTGTGTGAGTCTATGGGTCTTACTTGGTGAGTCTTTGGGTCTCTGTGCGAGTCTTTGGGTTGCTCCGTGTGAGTTTATAGGTCTATGTGTGAGTCTGTGGGTCTCTGTGTGAGTCTATGGGTCTCTGCGTGAGTCTGTGGATCTCCCCGTGTGAGTCTGTGGGTCACTGTGTGAGTCTATGGGCCTATGTGTGAGTCTATAGTAGTCTAGTAGTATTTTGTAGTGTAGTTGTATTTAGTAGTGTAGTATATAGTAGTGTAGTTGTATATAGTAGTGCAAATTATAGTAAGGTAGTATTTCGTAGTATATAATATATAGTAGTGTATAATGTGTGGTAGTACTGCACATGCCATTAAGCCTAACTCGTTCATAAGTAGCAGAGTCCCTGTACTGCAGTGTAGTAGTGTATAATATAGTGTAGTATAGTATATAATGTAGTGTAGTAGTGTATAATGCAGTGTAGTAGTATATAATGTAATGTAGTAGTATATAATGTAGTCTAGTAGTGTATAATGCAGTGTAGTATATAATGTAGTGTAGTATATAATGCAGTGTAGTAGTGTATAATGTAGTGTAGTAGTGTATAATGCAGTGTAGTAGTGTATAATGCAGTGTATTAGTGCATAATGCAGTGTAGTAGTGTATAATGCAGTGTAGTAGTGTATAATGCAGTGTAGTAGTATACAATGTAGTGTAATAGTATGTAATGTAGTGTAGCAGTATATAATGTAGTGTAATAGTGTATAATGCAGTGTAGCAGTGTATAATGCAGTGTTGTAGTATATAATGTAGTGTAGTAGTATATAATGTAGTGTAGTAGTGTATAATGTAGTGTAGTAGTGTATAATGCAGTGTAGCAGTGTATAATGCAGTGTAGTAGTATATAATGTAGTGTAGTAGTATATAATGCAGTGTAGTAGTGTATAATGCAGTGAAGTAGTGTATAGTGTAGTGTAGTAGTATATAATGTAGTGTATAATGTAGTGTAGTAGTATATAATGCAGTGTAGTAGTGTATAATGTAGTGTAGTAGTATATAATGTAGTGTAGTAGTATATAATGTAGTGTAGTAGTATATAATGCAGTGTAGTAGTGTATAATGCAGTGTAGTAGTGTATAATGCAGTGTAGTAGTGTATAATGCAGTGTAGTAGTGTATAATGTAGTGTATTAGTATATAATGTAGTGTAGTAGTGTCTAATGCAGTGTAGTAGTATATAATGCAGTGTAGTAGTAAATAATGTAGTGTCATAGTATATAATGTAGTCTAGTAGTGTATAATGCAGTGTAGTAGTAAATAATGTAGTGTCGTAGTATATAATGTAGTCTAGTAGTGTATAATGCAGTGTAGTAGTATATGTTGTAGTGTAGTATATAATGCAGTGTAGTAATATATAATGCAGTGTAGTAGTGTATAATGCAGTGTAGTAGTGTATAATGCAGTGTAGTATATAATATAGTGTAGTAGTATATAATTTAGTGTATAGTGTAGTGTAGTAGTGTATAATGCAGTGTAGTAGTATATAATGTAGTGTAGTAGTATATAATGTAGTGTATAATGTAGTGTAGTATATAATGCAGTGTAGTAGTGTATAATGTAGCGTAGTATATAATGTAGTGTAGTAGTGTATAATGCAGTGTAGTAGTGTATAATGCAGTGTAGTAGTGTATATTGCAGTGTAGTAGTGTATAATGTAGTGTACTAGTATATAATGTAGTGTAGTAGTGTAGTGTAGTAGTATATAATGTAGTGTATAGTGTAGTGTAGTAGTATATAATGTAGTGTATAATGTAGTGTAGTAGTATATAATGCAGTGTAGTAGTGTATAATGTAGTGTAGTAGTATATAATGTAGTGTAGTAGTATATAATGTAGTGTAGTAGTATATAATGCAGTGTAGTAGTGTATAATGCAGTGTAGTAGTGTATAATGCAGTGTAGTAGTGTATAATGCAGTGTAGTAGTGTATAATGTAGTGTATTAGTATATAATGTAGTGTAGTAGTGTCTAATGCAGTGTAGTAGTATATAATGCAGTGTAGTAGTAAATAATGTAGTGTCATAGTATATAATGTAGTCTAGTAGTGTACAATGCAGTGTAGTAGTAAATAATGTAGTGTCGTAGTATATAATGTAGTCTAGTAGTGTATAATGCAGTGTAGTAGTATATGTTGTAGTGTAGTAATATATAATGCAGTGTAGTAGTGTATAATGCAGTGTAGTAGTGTATAATGTAGTGTAGTATATAATATAGTGTAGTTGTTCATAATTTAGTGTATAGTGTAGTGTAGTAGTGTATAATGCAGTGTAGTAGTATATAATGTAGTGTAGTAGTATATAATGTAGTGTATAATGTAGTGTAGTATATAATGCAGTGTAGTAGTGTATAATGTAGCGTAGTATATAATGTAGTGTAGTAGTGTATAATGCAGTGTAGTAGTGTATAATGCAGTGTAGTAGTGTATATTGCAGTGTAGTAGTGTATAATGTAGTGTACTAGTATATAATGTAGTGTAGTAGTGTAGTGTAGTAGTATATAATGTAGTGTATAGTGTAGTGTAGTAGTATACAATGTAGTGTATAATGTAGTGTAGTAGTATATAATGTAGTGTAGTAGTGTATATAATGTAGTGTCGTAGTGTATATTGCAGTGTAGTAGTGTATAATGTAGTGTAGTAGTATATAATGTAGTGTATAATGTAGTGTAGTATATAATGTAGTATAGTAGTATATAATGTAGTATATAATGCAGTGTAGTAGTATATAATGTAGTGTATAATGCAGTGTAGTAGTATATAATGTAGTGTAGTAGTGTTTAATGCAGTGTAGTAGTGTATAATGCAGTGTAGTAGTATATAATGTAGTCTAGTATTATATAATGTAGTCTAGTAGTGTACAATGCAGGGTAGTAGTGTATAATGCAGTGTAGTAGTGTATCATATATTTAGTAGTATATAATGTAGTGTATAATGCAGTGTAGCAGTGTATAATGCAGTGTACTAGTATATAATGCAGTGTAGTAGTGTATAATGCAGTGTAGTAGTGTATAATGCAGTGTAGTATATCATGCAGTGTAGTAGTGTATAATGCAGTGTAGTAGTGTATAATGCAGTGTAGTAGTGTATAATGTAGTGTATTAGTATATAATGTAGTGTAGTAGTGTAGTGTAGTAGTATATAATGTAGTGTATAATGTAGTATAGTAGTATATAATGTAGTGTATAATGTAGTGTAGTAGTATATAATGTAGTATATAATGTAGTGTAGTAGTATATAATGTAGTGTAGTAGTGTATATAATGTAGTGTAGTAGTGTATATAATGCAGTGTAGTAGTATATAATGCAGTGTAGTAGTGTATAATGCAGTGTAGTAGTGTATAATGTATTAGTATATAATGTAGTGTAGTAGTGTAGTATAGTAGTATATAATGTAGTGTATAATGTAGTATAGTAGTATATAATGTAGTGTATAATGTAGTGTAGTAGTATATAATGTAGTATATAATGTAGTGTAGTAGTATATAATGTAGTGTAGTAGTGTATATAATGTAGTGTAGTAGTGTATATAATGCAGTGTAGTAGTGTATAATGCAGTGTAGTAGTGTATAATGTAGTGTATTAGTATATAATGTAGTGTAGTAGTGTAGTGTAGTAGTATATAATGTAGTGTATAATGTAGTATAGTAGTATATAATGTAGTGTATAATGTAGTGTAGTAGTATATAATGTAGTATATAATGTAGTGTAGTAGTATATAATGTAGTGTAGTAGTGTATATAATGTAGTGTAGTAGTGTATATAATGCAGTGTAGTAGTATATAATGCAGTGTAGTAGTGTATAATGCAGTGTAGTAGTGTATAATGTATTAGTATATAATGTAGTGTAGTAGTGTAGTATAGTAGTATATAATGTAGTGTATAATGTAGTATAGTAGTATATAATGTAGTGTATAATGTAGTGTAGTAGTATATAATGTAGTATATAATGTAGTGTAGTAGTATATAATGTAGTGTAGTAGTGTATATAATGTAGTGTAGTAGTGTATAATGTAGTGTAGTAGTATATAATGTAGTGTAGTAGTGTTTATAATGCAGTGTAGTAGTGTATAATGATGTGTAGTAGTGTATAATGCAGTGTAGTAGTATATAATGTAGTGTAGTAGTGTATAATGTAGTGTAGTAGTGTATATAATGCAGTGTAGTAGTATATAATGCAGTGTAGTAGTGTATAATGTAGTGTAGTAGTGTATAATGTATTAGTATATAATGTAGTGTAGTAGTGTAGTATAGTAGTATATAATGTAGTGTATAATGTAGTGTAGTAGTATATAATGTAGTGTATAATGTAGTGTAGTAGTATATAATGTAGTGTAGTAGTGTATATAATGCAGTGTAGTAGTATATAATGCAGTGTAGTAGTGTATAATGTAGTGTAGTAGTGTATAATGTAGTGTACAATGTAGTGTTGTAGTGTAGTAGTATATAATGTAGTATATAATGCATAGTAGTGTATAATGCAGTGTAGTAGTGTATAATGCAGTGTAGTAGTGTATAATGCAGTGTAGTAGTGTATAATGCAGTGTAGTAGTATATAATGCAGTGTAGTAGTGTATAATGCAGTGTAGTAGTGTATAATGCAGTGTAGTAGTATATAATGCAGTGTAGTAGTGTATAATGCAGTGTAGTAGTGTATAATGCAGTGTAGTAGTATATAATGCAGTGTAGTAGTGTATAATGCAGTGTAGTAGTGTATAATGTAGTGTAGTAGTGTATATAATGCAGTGTAGTAGTGTATAATGTAGTGTAGTAGTGTAGCAGGACACCTCATGTCTTCGTAGACGTTCACGTAGGTGGGGGAGTTTTGCTGTTCTGTCGGTGCGCCCACAACCTCCTCAGAGTTCACGAGCTGCGTCTCAACGTGCGTCGAGCGTCGTGACCTGCGGTGGGGTCGGTGGGGTGGGTGGGGTGGGTGGGGTTGGTGGGTGGGGTGGGGTGGGTGGGGTGGGTGGGGTCGGGTGTGGTGGGGTGGAAGAGGTGGGGTGGGGTAGGGTCGGTGGGGTGGGTGGGGTGGGTGGGGTTGGTGGGTGGGGTGGGGTGGGTGGGGTGGGTGGGGTCGGGTGTGGTGGGGTGGAAGAGGTGGGGTGGGGTAGGGTCGGTGGGGTGGGTGGGGTGGGGTGGGTGGAGTTGGGTGGAATTGGTGGGGTGGGTGGGGTGGGGTGGGGTGGGTGGGGGTGGGTGGGTAGGGTGGGGTAAGTAAAGTGGGTGGGGGTGGGTGGGTAGGGTAGGGTGGGGTGGGTGGGTAGGGTGGGGTGGGTGGGGTGGGTGGGGGTGGGTAGGGTAGGGTGGGGTGGGTGGGGTGGGTAGGGGTGGGTAGGGTAGGGTGGGGTGGGTGGGTAGGGTGGGGTGGGTGGGGTGGGGTGGGGTGGGGTGGGTGGGGGTGGGTGGGTGGGGTGGGGTGGGTGGGGTGGGGTGGGTGGGGTTGGTTAGATGGGGTGGGGTGGGAGAAGTGGGGTGGGGTGGGCTGGGTGGGTAGGGTGGGGTGGGTGAGGTAGGGTGCTTGGGGTGGGGTGGGTGGAGTCGGTTGGGTCGGCGGTGGGTGGGGTGGGTGGGGCGGGTGGGGTGGGGTGGATGGGGCGGGTGGGGTCGGGTGTGGTGGGTGGGGTTGGTTGGTTAGTTGGGGTGGGAGAAGTGGGGTGGGGTGGAGTGGGGTGGGTGGGGTGGAGTGGGGTGGGTAGGTGGGGTGGGGGTGGGTGGATAGGGTGGGGTGGGTGGGTAGGGTGGGGTGGGGTGGGTGGGTGGGGTCGGGTGTGGTGGGGTGGAAGAGGTGGGGTGGGGTGGGAAGGTGGGGTAGGGTCGGTGGGGTGGGTGGGGTGGGGTGGGGGTGGATTTGCTTTAGAGGCAGTCCTCGACTTACGAACGCCACGTGCATCTCCGTGAACGTGTGGGCGAGTGTGTGGGGAGCGGTGGTGCAGCGGTTAGCGCTCACGACGCCTTCAAGAAAGCGGAGAGCCCCCCCGAGAATTGATTCTTGCTCGCAGGCCAACAAGCCCCAGTGCCTGGCGTAGGGGTGCGGACTAAAACGTCGCCACTGGGGAGACAAAGGCGGCCGGGGAGTGGTGCTGGCCACCCACCCCCCTCGTGTGCCGTGCCGGCCTTCATAGGTGCTCGCTAACAGCACTTGCCCCAACAGTCTGTTAAGGCTATATGGGGAACCTTTGTCTTTGACAGCAAGAGCAGTCAGAGTGTTGGGGTCAAATTTTGATGGTTGTGGAGTTGGTGGTGATCATGATGATGATGGTGGTGGTGATGGTGATGATGATGATCGTGATGTTGGTGGTGGTGATCATGATGATGATGATGGTGGTGGTGTTGGTGGTGGTGATCATGATGATGGTGGTGGTGATGATGATTATCATGATGTTGGTGGTGGTGGTGGTGATGATGGTGGTGATGTAGATGATGATGATGTTGGTGGTGGTAATGAAGATGATGATGTTGGTGGTGATAATGATGGTTGTGGTGATGATGATAATGTTGGTGATAATGATGGTGGTGGTGGTAGTGATGATAATGGTGGTGGTGATGATGATGGTGGTGGTGATCATGATGATGGTGGTGATGATCATGATGTTGGTGGTGGTGGTGATGATGATGATGATGGTGGTGTTGCTGGTGGTGATCATAATGATGGTGGTGATGATGATGATCATGATGTTGGTGGTGGTGGTGGTGGTGATGATGATGGTGGTGATGTAGATGATGATGATGTTGGTGGTGGTAATGGAGATGATGATATTGGTGGTGATAATGATGGTTGTGGTGATGATGATAATGTTGGTGATAATGACGGTGGTGGTGGTGGTGGTGGTAGTGATGATAATGGTGGTGGTGATGATGACGACGACGATGATGACGACAATGATGACGACGACGATGACGACAATGATGACGACAACGATGATGACGACGACGATGATGACGACAATGATGATGATAATCATGACGACAACAATGACGATGACAATGATGATGATGATGGTGGTGGTGGTAGTGATAATGGTGGTGGTGATGATGATGGTGGTGGTGGTGATGATGACGACGACGATGATGACGACAATGATGACGACGATGATGACGACAATGATGACGACAACGATGATGACAATGATGACGATGATGACGACAATGATGATGATGATAATCATGACGACAACAATGACGATGACAATGATGATGATGATGGTGGTGGCAATGATGACGATGATGACAATGATGACGATGACGACGACGATGACGACGACGACGATGACGACGGTTAACCCCTCACCCAGATTTCTTCTCGAACTTGAAGCCCTTGCGAAGCATGTAGCTGAAGAGCAGCAAACTGGCGACTATGTGAAGGATGAGAATACAGACCAAGGCGACCCACCACTCGTGTCGAGACGTCTCTTTGGTGTTGTTTGGGGCTGTCGGGAGGGTTAGGGAGGGAGAGAAATTAAAACGAGCGAGCCAGAGAGGGAGAGAGAGAGAGAATGGAGCGAATCATCAATTGAACGCACGGCTTGAATGAATGCCCATCATACAGGTGTTGAATGAATGCCCATCATACAGGTGTTGAATGAATGCCCATCATACAGGTGTTGAATGAATGCCCATCATACAGGTGTTGAATGAATGCCCATCATACAGGTGTTGAATGAATGCCCATCATACAGGTGTTGAATGAATGCCCATCATACAGGTGTTGAATGAATGCCCATCATACAGGTGTTGAATGAATGCCCATCATACAGGTGTTGAATGAATGCCCATCATACAGGTGTTGAATGAATGCCCATCATACAGGTGTTGAATGAATGCCCATCATACAGGCGGCCGCACTTGAAGAGGGATGACACGTTGTACGTAAATGTAGCGTATGATGTACCGCACGCATATATATAATATTTGTTGTGATGTTTGACAATGATATCAAGCGTAGCGACTATGTAATGTAGTGTATAATGTACCGCACACACATCTATAAGTTTTGACCTAGAAATCAAAAGTAACGACTATGTAATGTAGTGTATAATGTACCACACACACACACATGTAATATTTGACACTGTAATCAAGCGAAGCGACTATGTAATGTAGTGTATAATGTACCACACACACATATGTAATATTTGACACTGTAATCAAGCGTAGCGACTATGTAATGTCGTGTATAATGTACCACACACACACATGTAATAATTGACACTGAAATCAAGCGTAGCGACTATGTAATGTAGTGTATAATGTACCACACACACACGTAATATTTGACACTGAAATCAAGCGTAGCGACTATGTAATGTAGTGTATAATGTACCACACACACACGCATATATAATATTTGACACTGTAATCAAGCGAAGCGACTATGTAATGTAGTTAATAATGTACCACACACACACACACATGTAATATTTGACACTGAAGGTGCCTTGCTGGGACCTTTGTCTGGACAGGAGCAGGGCGATACAAGAGGGACACCTTCAATCACACAACGTTGGGGCTTACGGGTCAAAGGTCGACGTCTATGGATCCCTGTGTGAGTCTGTGGGTCCCTGTGTGAGTCTATGGGTCTCTGTGTGAGTCTGTGGGTCTCTGTGTGAGTGAGTCTGTGAGTCTCTGTGTGAGTCTGTGGGTCTCTTTGTGAGTCTATGGGTGTATGAGTGAGTCTGTGGGTCTCTGTGTGAGTCTGTGGGTCTCTGTATGAGTCTGTGGTCTCTGTGTTAGTCTAGGGTGTATGAATGAGTCTATGGGTGTATGAGTGAGTCTGTGGGTCTCTGTGTGAGTCTATGGGTCTCTGTGTGAGTCTGTGGGTCTCTGTGTGAGTCTGTGGGTCTCTGTATGAGTCTATGGGTCTCTTTGTGAGTCTATGGGTGTATGAGTGAGTCTCTGGGTCTCTGTGTGAGTCTGTGGGTCTCTTTGTGAGTCTATGGGTGTATGAGTGAGTCTGTGGGTGAGTGAGCGAGTGAGTGAGTGGGTGGTGGTGGCGCTGGTGGTTGTGGCAGCAGTGGTGGCGGCGGCGGTGGTGGCGGTGGTGGTGGCGGTGGTGGAGGCGGTGGCCGTAGTGGAGGCGGTGGCGATGGTGGCGATGGTGGCGGTAGTGGCGGCGGCGGTGCCGGCGGCGGCGCCGGCGCCGGCGCCGGTCTTGGCTGCGACCGGCGTCCCCGGTGGCGCCGGTCGCCGCGCCATCCAAACCCGAAAAAAAATCAAACAAAAAATTCGCCGGCGACAGCCTCCACCCGTACCGTCCGTCGGCGAGCTCCCTCCACCGCCGCTCGCCGTCACCTCGCCGCCACCGCTGACGCCACCGCTGACGCCGACGCCGACGCCGCCGTCGGTGGCTGCGGCTGCGGCGTCGGTCGGCCGCGGCTCGACCTTCACGTGCACGTTCACCACGAGCACGGTGCCGGTGCGGCCCAGCACCTCGCACTTGTAGCGGCCCGAGTCGGCCACGGCGCCACGCAGCAGCACGGCGCTGGCGTCCCGGTGGTGCAGGTCGCCGGCCCAGTGCACCTTGCGGTCCTTCTTGCCGTTCTTCGGGAATCTCGGCGTGTAGTAGAACAGCTGGCGGGGAAACGCGGCGGGGCGATGTATGAGTCTATGGGTCTGTTGCACTACCGCACGTATGAACACACCGTCTGTTGTACTACCGCACCTATGAACGCGCCGTCTGTTGTACTACCGCACGTATGAACGCACCGTCTGTTGTACTACCGCACGTATGAACGCACCGTCTGTTGTACTACCGCACGTACGAACACACCGTCTGTTGTACTACCGCACCTATGAACGCGCCGTCTGTTGTACTACCGCACGTATGAACACACCGTCTGTTGTACTACCGCACCTATGAACGCGCCGTCTGTTGTACTACCGCACGTATGAACACACCGTCTGTTGTACTACCGCACGTATGAACGCGCCGTCTGTTGTACTACCGCACGTATGAACACACCGTCTGTTGTACTACCGCACCTATGAACGCGCCGTCTGTTGTACTACCGCACGTATGAACGCGCCGTCTGTTGTACTACCGCACCTATGAACGCGCCGTCTGTTGTACTACCGCACGTATGAACACACCGTCTGTTGTACTACCGCACGTATGAACACACCGTCTGTTGTACTACCGCACCTATGAACGCGCCGTCTGTTGTACTACCGCACGTATGAACACACCGTCTGTTGTACTACCGCACGTATGAACGCGCCGTCTGTTGTACTACCGCACGTATGAACGCGCCGTCTGTTGTACTACCGCACGTATGAACGCGCCGTCTGTTGTACTACCGCACGTATGAACACACCGTTTGTTGTACTACCGCACGTATGAACGCGCCGTCTGTTGTACTACCGCACGTATGAACGCTACGTCTGTTGTACTACCGCACGTATGAACACACCGTTTGTTGTACTACCGCACGTATGAACGCGCCGTCTGTTGTACTACCGCACGTATGAACGCAACGTCTGTTGTACTACCGCACGTACGAACGCGCCGTCTGTTGTACTACCGCACGTATGAACACCCCGTCTGTGGTACTACCACACGCATGAACACCCCGTCTGTTGTACTACCGCACGTATGAACACACCGTCTGTTGTACTACCGCACGTATGAACGCGCCGTCTGTTGTACTACAGCACGTACGAACACGCCGTCTGTTGTACTACCGCACGTACGAACGCACCGTCTGTTGTACTACCGCACGTATGAACACCCCGTCTGTGGTACTACCACACGCATGAACACCCCGTCTGTTGTACTACCGCACGTATGAACGCGCCGTCTGTTGTACTACCGCACGTACGAACACGCCGTCTGTTGTACTACCGCACGTACGAACGCACCGTCTGTTGTACTACCGCACGTATGAACACACCGTCTGTTGTACTACCACACGTATGAACGCGCCGTCTGTGGTACTACCGCACGTATGAACGCGCCGTCTGTGGTACTACCGCACGTATGAACACCCCGTCTGTTGTACTACCACACGTATGAACGCGCCGTCTGTTGTACTACCGCACGTATGAACGCGCCGTCTGTTGTACTACCGCACGTATGAACACACCGTCTGTTGTACTACCGCACGTATGAACACACCGTCTGTTGTACTACCGCACGTATGAACACACCGTCTGTTGTACTACCGCACGTATGAACACACCGTCTGTTGTACTACCGCACGTATGAACACACCGTCTGTTGTACTACCACGCGTATGAACACACCGTCTGTGGTACTACGTCACGTATGAACACACCGTCTGTTGTACTACCGCACGTATGAAGGCGCCGTCTGTGGTACTACCGCACGTATGAACACACCGTCTGTTGTACTACCACACGTATGAACACACCGTCTGTTGTACTACCACACGTATGAACACACCGTCTGTTGTACTACCGCACGTATGAACGCGCCGTCTGTTGTACTACCGCACGTATGAACGCGCCGTCTGTTGTACTACCGCACGTACGAACACACCGTCTGTTGTACTACCGAACGTACGAAGGCGCCGTCTGTTGTACTACCGCACGTATGAACACGCCGTCTGTGGTACTACCGCACGTATGAACACACCGTCTGTTGTACTACCGCACGTATGAACACCCCGTCTGTTGTACTACCGCACGTATGAACACTCCGTCTGTTGTACTACCACACGTATGAACACACCGCCTGTTGTACTACCACGCGTATGAACACACCGTCTGTTGTACTACCACACGTATGAACACCCCGTCTGTTGTACTACCACGCGTATGAACACACCGTCTGTTGTACTACCGCACGTATGAACACACCGTCTGTTGTACTACCGCACGTATGAACGCGCCGTCTGTTGTACTACCGCACGTATGAACACACCGTCTGTTGTACTACCACACGTATGAACGCGCCGTCTGTTGTACTACCGCACGTACGAACGCGCCGTCTGTTGTACTACCGCACGTATGAACGCACCGTCTGTTGTACTACCGCACGTATGAACGCACCGTCTGTTGTACTACCGCACGTATGAACGCACCGTCTGTTGTACTACCGCACGTACTAACGCGCCGTCTGTTGTACTACCGCATGTACGAACACCCCGTCTGTTGTACTACTGCACGTATGAACGCGCCGTCTGTTGTACTACCGCACGTATGAACACAACGTCTGTTGTACTACCACACGAATGAACACACCGTCTGTTGTACTACCACACGTATGAACACAACGTCTGTTGTACTACCACACGAATGAACACACCGTCTGTTGTACTACCACACGTATGAACACACCGTCTGTTGTACTACCGCACGTACGAAGGCGCCGTCTGTTGTACTACCGCACGTATGAACACCCCGTCTGTTGTACTACCGCACGTATGAACACCCCGTTTGTTGTACTACCGCACGTATGAACACCCCGTTTGTTGTACTACCGCACGTATGAACACCCCGTCTGTTGTACTACCGCACGTACGAACGCCCCGTCTGTGGTACTACCGCACGTATGAACACACCGTCTGTGGTACTACCACACGCATGAACACCCCGTCTGTTGTACTACCGCACGTATGAACACACCGTCTGTTATACTACCGCACGTATGAACGCGCCGTCTGTTGTACTACCGCACGTATGAACACGCCGTTTGTTGTACTACCGCACGTACGAACACGCCGTCTGTTGTACTACCGCACGTACGAACGCACCGTCTGTTGTACTACCGCACGTATGAACACACCGTCTGTTGTACTACCACACGTATGAACGCGCCGTCTGTGGTACTACCGCACGTATGAACGCGCCGTCTGTTGTACTACCGCACGTATGAACACCCCGTCTGTTGTACTACCACACGTATGAACGCGCCGTCTGTTGTACTACCGCACGTATGAACGCGCCGTCTGTTGTACTACCACACGTATGAACACACCGTTTGTTGGTCTACCACACGTATGAACACACCGTCTGTTGTACTACCACACGTATGAACACACCGTTTGTTGTACTACCGCACGTATGAACACCCCGTCTGTTGTACTACCGCACGTATGAACACACCGTCTGTTGTACTACCGCACATATGAACACCCCGTCTGTGGTACTACCGCACGTATGAACACCCCGTCTGTTGTACTACCGCACGTATGAACACCCCGTCTGTTGTACTACCGCACGTATGAACGCACCATTTGTGTGCTGTTCTCCCACTTCACGCTGTCCAATTCTACTCCCGGAGGCACGTCGCACGGCAGGAGAATGTCGTCTCCCACGAAGCCGCTGACGTTCTGGTGGACGTGCGGGATGACCTCTCGCTCTGGGGGCAACCCAAAAAAGAGGAGAGAGAGAGAGGCACGGGGTAGAGTGATTATCTATGAACTCTTTTTTTTTTACCCCTAACTGTGGTGAAGAACCAGTGGCATGTAGATCAACAGAACGCGAAGAACCAGTGGCATCTACATCTGCAGAACGTGAAGAACCAGTGGCATCTATATCAGTAGAACGTGAAGAACCAGTCGCATCTACTTCTGCAGAATGTGAAGAACCAGTGGCATGTAGATCAACAGAACGCGAAGAACCAGTGGCATCTACATCTGCAGAACGTGAAGAACCAGTGGCATCTACTTCTGCAGAACGTGAAGAACCAGTGGCATCTACATCTACAGAACGTGAAGAACCAGTGGCGTTTACATCTACAGAACGTGAAGAACCAGTGGCATCTACATCTGCAGAACGTGAAGAACCAGTGGCATCTACATCTGCAGAACGTGAAGAACCAGTGGCATCTATATCAGTAGAACGTGAAGAACCAGTGGCGTCTACATCTGCAGAACGTGAAGAACCAGTGGCATCTACTTCTGCAGAACGTGAAGAACCAGTGGCATCTACATCTGCTGAACGTGAAGAACCAGTGGCATCTACTTCTGTAGAACGTGAAGAACCAGTGGCGTCTACATCTGCAGAACGTGAAGAACCAGTGGCATCTACTTCTGCAGAACGTGAAGAACCAGTGGCATCTACTTCTGCAGAACGTGAAGAACCAGTGGCATCTACATCTGCAGAATGTGAAGAACCAGTGGCATCTATATCAGTAGAACGTGAAGAACCAGTGGCATCTACATCTACAGAACGTGAAGAACCAGTGGCATCTACTTCTGCAGAACGTGAAGAACCGGTGGCATCTACTTCTGCAGAACGTGAAAAACCAGTAGCATCTTCATGTGTAGAACGTGAAGAACCAGTGGCATCTACATTTGCAGAACGTGAAGAACCAATGGCATCTACATCTGCAGAACGTGAAGAACCAGTGGCATCTACATTGGCAGAACGTGAAGAACCAATGGCATCTACATCTGCAGAACGTGAAAAACCAGTGGCATCTACATCTGCAGAACGTGAAGAACCAGTGGCATCTACATCTGCAAAACGTGAAGAACCAGTGGCATCTACATCTGCAGAACGTGAAGAATCAGTGGCATCTACTTCTGCAGAACGTGAAGAACCAGTGGCATTTGCTTCTGCTGAACGTGAAGAACCAGTGGCATCTACATCTGCAGAAGGTGAAGAACCAGTGGCATCTACATTATAGAACGTGAAGAACCAGTGGCATTTACATCTACAGAACGTGAAGAACCAGTGGCGTCTACATCTGTAGAACGTGAAGAACCGGTGGCATCTACATCTGCAGAACGTAAAGAACCAGTGGCATCTACATCTGCAGAACGTGAAGAATCAGTGGCTTCTACATCTGCAGAACGTGAATAACTGGTGGCATCTACATCTACAGAACGTGAAGAACCAGTGGCATCTACATCTGTAGAACGTGAAGAACCAGTGGCATCTACATCTGCAGAACGTGACGAACCAGTGGCATCTGTATATACATAAAGACACACAGAGACACATAGAGATGCATATAGACGCACAGAGATCCATATAGATACATTGAGACACAGAGAGACCCATAGATATATATAGAGACACACAAAGACCTATAGAGATACATAGAGACTCACAGAGATCCATAAAAATACATAGAGACACACAGAGACCCATAGATATACATAAAGACACACAGATACCCATGGAGATACACAGAGACACACAAAGACCCATAGAGATACATAAAGACAAACAGAGATCCATATGAATACATAGAGACACAAAGAGACCCATATATATACATAAAGACACACAGAGACCCACAGAGACACAGATACCCATGGAGATACTTAGAGACACACAGAGACCCATAGATAGACATAAAGACACACAGAGACGCACAGAAACCCACAAAGACCCACAGAGACACACAGACACCCCCAGAGACACACAGAGACACACAGAGACCCACAGAGACACACAGAGACACACAGAGACACACAGAGACACCCACAGAGGAGACACATACGGACACACAGAGACCCACAGAGACACACAGAGACCCACAGAGACCCAAAGAGACACACAGAGACACACAGACACTCACAGAGACACACAGAGACACACAGGGACACACAGAGACTAACAGAAACCCACAGAGATACAGAGACCCACAGAGACACACAGAGACACCCACAGAGGAGACACTCACGGACACACAGAGACACACAGAGACACACACAGACTCACAGAGACCCACAGAGACACCAACAGAGGAGACACTCACGGACACACAGAGACACACAGCGACACACAGAGACCCACAGAGACACACAGAGACACACAGCGACACACAGAGACACACAGAGACTCACAGAGACTCACAGAGACACACAGCGACACACAGAGACACACAGAGACCCACAGAGCCTCACAGACACCCACAGAGACACACAGAGACACACAGAGACACACACGGACACACAGAGACCCACAGAGACCCACAGACACCCACAGAGACACACAGCGACATACAGAGACACACAGAGACACACAGAAACCCACAGAGGAGACACATACGGACACACAGAGACCCACAGAGACACACACGGACACACAGAGACTCACAGAGACACACAGAGACACACACGGACACACAGAGACTAACAGAAACCCACAGAGATACAGAGACCCACAGAGACACACAGAGACACACAGAGACACCCATAGAGGAGACACTCACGGACACACAGAGACACACAGAGACCCACAGAGACTCACAGAGACACACAGAGACACACACAGACTCACAGAGACCCACAGAGACACCAACAGAGGAGACACACAGAGACACACAGAGACACACAGAGACCCACAGAGACACACAGAGACACACAGCCACACACAGAGACACACAGAGACCCACAGAGCCCCACAGACACCCACAGAGACACACAGAGACACACAGAGACACACAGAGACCCACAGACACCCACAGAGACACACAGCGACACACAGAGACACACAGAGACACCCACAGAGGAAACACATACGGACATACAGAGACCCACAGAGACACACAGAGACCCACAGAGACCCAAAGAGACACACAGAGACACACAGAGAAACCCACAGTGGAGACACTCACGGACACACAGAGACACACACGGACACACAGAGACTAACAAAAACCCACAGAGATACAGAGACCCACAGAGACACACGGAGACACACAGAGACACCCACAGAGGAGACACTCATGGACACACAGAGACACACAGAGAACCACAGAGACTCACAGAGACACACAGAGACACACCCAGACTCACAGCGACCCACAGAGACACCAACAGAGGAGACACTCACGGATACACAGAGACACACAGAGACACACAGAGACCCACAGAGACACACAGAGACACACAGCGACACACAGAGACACACAGAGACTCACAGAGACACACAGCCACACACAGAGACACACAGAGACCCACAGAGCCCCACAGACACCCACAGAGACACACAGAGACACACACGAACACACAGAGACGCACAGAGACCCACAGACACCCACAGAGACACACAGCGACACGCAGAGACACACAGAGACACAGGGAAACCCACAGACATCCACAGAGACACACAGAGACACACAGAGACACACACGGACACACAGAGACAAACAGAGACACACAGATACCCACAGAGACCCACATGGACACACAGCGACTCAAAGAGACACCCACAGAGATACCCACAGAGGAGACATACACGGACACACAGAGACACACAGAGACTCACAGAGACACACAGAGACCCACACCGACACACAGAGACACCCACATAGACACCCACAGAGGAGACACACGGACACACAGAGACTCACAGAGACACACAGAGACACACACGAACACACATAGACCCACAGAGACACACAGAGACACACAGAGATACACAGTCACCCACAGAGACACCCACAGAGGAGACACACACGGACACACAGAGACACACAGAGACACACAGAGACACACAGAGATACAGAGACCCACAGAGACACAAACGGACACACATAGACACACAGATACCCACAGAGATACAGAGACCCACAGAGACACACACGAACCCATAGAGACCCACAGAGACACACAGAGACACACAGAGATACACAGAGACAACCACAGAGACACCCACAGAGGAGACACACACGGACAAACAGAGACACACAGAGACACATAGAGACAGAGACACACAAAGACTCACAGAGACACACAGAGACCCAGAGAGACACACAGAGACACCCACAGAGACACATAGAGACCCACAGAGACACCCACAGAGACACAGAGACACCCACAGAGGAGACACTCACAGACACACAGAGACACTCACGGACACACAGAGACACACAAAGACCCACAGAGACTCACAGAGACACACAGAGACTCACAGAGACTCACAGAGACCCACAGAGACACACAGAGACACATAGAGACCCACAGAGACACCCACAGAGACACAGAGACACCCACAGAGGAGACACTCACAGACACACAGAGACACTCACGGACACATAGAGACACACAGAGACTCACAGTGACACACAGAGACACATAGAGACACAGAGACACACAGAGACTCACAGAGACCCACAGAGACACACAGAGACTCACAGAGACACACAGAGACCCACAGAGACATACAGAGACACCCACAGAGACACACACAGAGGAGACACACAGAGACTCACAAAGACTCACAGAGACCCACAGAGACACCGACAGAGGAGACACACAGAGACACACAGAGACACACAAACACACACAGAGACCCACAGAGACACACAGAGACCCACAGAGACACACAGACACACACAGAGACACCCACAGAGACACCCACAGAGACACCCACAGAGGAGATACACAGAGACACCCACTGAGACACCCACAGAGACACACAGAGGACACCCACAGAGACACCCACAGAGACACCCGCAGAGACATCCACAGAGGAGACACTCATGGACACACAGAGACCCACAGAGACACCCACAGAGGAGACACACAGAGACTCACAGAGACTCACAGAGACCCACAGAGGAGACACCCACAGAGGAGACACACAGACGCCCACAGAGACACACAGAGACCGACAGAGACCCACAGACACCCACAGAGACACCCACAGAGACCCACAGACACCCACAGAGACACCCACAGAGACACACACAGAGACACACACAGAGACACACACAGAGACGCACAGAGACACACAGAGACACCCACAGAGACACCCACAGAGACACTCACAGAGACCCACAGAGACCCCCGGTAGAGACCCACAGACACACACAGAGACACCCACAAAGGAGACACACAGAGACTCACAGAGACCCACAGAGACACACAGAGACACACACGGACACACAGAGACCCACAGAGGCACACACAGACACACACAGAGACCCACAGAGACACACAGAGACACACAGAGACACACACGGACACACAGATACCCACAGAGACCCACAGAAACACCCACAGAGACACCCACAGAGACACCCACAGAGACCCACAGAGACACCCACAGAGGAGACACACAGAGACCCACAGAGACACACACATAGGAGACACACAGAGACTCACAGAGACCCACAGAGACCCACAGAAACCCACAGAGGAGACACACAGAGACCCACAGAGACACACATAGAGGAGAGACACACAGAGGACACCCACAGAGACCCACAGAGGAGACACCCACACAAGAGACACCCACAGAGGAGACACTCAGAGACACCCAGACACACACAGAGACACCCACAGAGACCCACAGAGACACCCACAGAGACACCCACAGAGGAGACACCCACAGAGACACCCACAGAGACACCCACAGAGACACCCACAGAGGACACCCACAGAGGAGACACTCACGGACACACAGAGACACCCACAGAGGAGACGCCCACAGAGACACACACAGAGACACCCAGAGAGGAGACACCCACAGAGACACCCACAGAGACACCCACACAGAGACACCCACAGAGGAGAGACACAGAGACTCACAGAGACCCACAGAGACTCACAGACACCCACAGAGGAGAGACACGTGCGTGCCTCTCTCCCTTACTCTGATTACGATGGACTCTCAGCTCGGTAATGAACTCCCACGTGAGCTTGGACCCCCGGTAGAGACCCACAGACACACACAGAGACACCCACAGAGGAGACACTCAGAGACACACAGACACACACAGAGACACCCACAGAGGAGACCCACAGAGACACACAGAGACCCACAGACACCCACAGAGGAGACCCACAGAGACTCACAGACACCCACAGAGACACCCACAGAGACACTCACGAAGGAGAGACACACAGAGACTCACAGAGACTCACAGAGACACACAGAGACCCACAGAGACACCCACAGAGACACCCACAGAGGACACCCACAGAGACCCACAGAGGACACCCACAGAGGAGACACCCACAGAGACACACACAGAGACACCGACAGAGACACCCACAGAGACCCACAGAGGACACCCACAGAGGAGACACCCACAGAGACACACACAGAGACACCCACAGAGACACCCACAGAGACCTACAGAGGACACCCACAGAGGAGACACCCACAGAGACACACACAGAGACACCCACAGAGGAGAGACACGTGCGTGCCTCTCTACCTTACTCTGATTACGATGGACTCTCAGCTCGGTAATGAACTCCCACGTGAGCTTGGACCTCCGGTAGAGACCCACAGACACACACAGAGACACCCACAGAGACACAGAGACACTCACAGAGACACACACAGAGACACCCACAGAGACACCCACAGAGACACAGAGACACACACAGAGACACACACAGAGACACAGAGACACACACAGAGACACACACAGAGACACCCACAGAGACACACAGAGACCCACAGAGATACACACAGACACACGCAGAGACCCACAGAGACACACAGAGACACACAGAGACACACACGGACACACAGAGACCCACAGAGACCCACAGACACACACAGAGACACCCACAGAGGAGACACTCAGAGACTCACAGAGACCCACAGACCCACAGAGACACACAGAGATTCACAGACACCCACAGAGACACCCACAGAGGAGACACCCACAGAGACACCCACAGAGGAGACACACAGAGACACACAGAGACACCCACAGAGGAGAGACACAGAGACCCACAGAGACACCCACAGAGGAGACACACAGAGACCCACAGAGACACCCACAGAGGAGACACACAGAGACTCACAGAGACACACAGACACACACAGAGACACCCACAGAGGAGACACCCACAGAGGATACCCACAGAGACCCACAGAGGAGACACCCACACAGGAGACACCCACAGAGGAGACACACAGACACACACAGAGACCCACAGAAACCCACAGAGACACTCACAGAGGAGACACACAGAGACACACAGAGACTCACAGAGACCCACAGAGACACCCACAGAGACTCACACAGAGACTCACACAGAGACACACAGAGACACACAGAGACTCACAGAGACCCACAGAGACACCCACAGAGGAGACACCCACAGAGACACCCACAGAGGAGACACACAGAGACACACAGAGACACCCACAGAGGAGAGACACAGAGACCCATAGAGACACCCACAGAGGAGACACACAGAGACCCACAGAGACACCCACAGAGGAGACACACAGAGACTCACACAGAGACACACAGAGGCACACAGAGACTCACAGGGACCCACAGAGACACCCACAGAGGAGACACCTACAGAGACACACACAGAGACACACACAGAGACACCCACAGAGACAGCCACAGAGGAGACACTCAGAGACTCACAGACACACACAGAGACACCCACAGAGACCCACAGAGACACCCACAGAGACACCCACAGAGGAGACACACAGAGACACACAGAGACTCACAGAGACCCACAGAGACACACAGACACACACAGAGACCCACAGAAACCCACAGAGACACCCACAGAGGAGACACACAGAGACACACAGAGACTCACAGAGACCCACAGAGACACACAGAGACCCACAGAGACACACAGAGACACACACATAGACACCCACAGAGGAGACACACAGAGACTCACAGAGACTCACAGAGACCCACAGAGACACCCACAGAGACCCCCACAGAGGAGAGACACAGAGACTCACAGAGACACACACAGACACCCACAGAGACACACACAGAGGAGAGACACGTGCGTGCCTCTCTCCCTTACTCTGATTGCGATGGACTCTCAGCTCGGTAATGAACTCCCACGTCAGCTTGGGCCCCTGGTAGAGACCCACAGAGACACCCACAGAGACACCCACAGAGGAGACACACAGAGACACACAGAGACCCACAGACACACACAGACACCCACAGAGACACACAGAGACACACAGAGACACCCACAGAGACCCACACAGAGACACACAGAAACCCACAGAGACCCACAGAGACACACAGAGACACCCACAGAGGAGACACACAGAGACACACAGAGACCCACAGAGACCCACAGAGACCCACAGAGACACCCACAGAGACACCCACAGAGGAGAGACACAGAGACTCACAGAGACCCACAGAGACCCACAGAGACCCACAGAGACCCACAGAGACACCCACAGAGGAGAGACACAGAGACTCACAGAGACCCACAGAGACTCACAGACACCCACAGAAAAGAGACACAGAGACTCACAGAGACTCACAGACACCCACAGAGACACCCACAGAGGAGAGACACGTGCGTGCCTCTCTCCCTTACTCTGATTGCGATGGACTCTCAGCTCGGTAATGAACTCCCACGTCAGCTTGGGCCCCTGGTAGAGACCCACAGAGACACCCACAGAGACACCCACAGAGACACCCACAGAGGAGAGACACAGAGACTCACAGAGACCCACATAGACTCACAGACACCCACAGAGGAGAGACACACAGAGACTCACAGAGACACTCAGAGACCCACAGAGACACCCACAGAGGAGAGACACGTGCGTGCCTCTCTCCCTTACTCTGATTGCGATGGACTCTCAGCTCGGTAATGAACTCCCACGTCAGCTTGGGCCCCTGGTAGAGACCCACAGAGACACCCACAGAGACACCCACAGAGACACCCACAGAGGAGAGACACAGAGACTCACAGAGACCCACAGAGGAGAGACACAGAGACTCACAGAGACACACACAGACACCCACAGAGACACCCACACAGAGACACCCACAGAGGAGAGACACAGAGACTCACAGAGACCCACAGAGACTCACAGACACCCACAGAGGAGAGACACAGAGACACACAGAGACCCACAGAGACACCCACAGAGGAGAGACACAGAGACTCACAGAGACACACACAGACACCCACAGAGGAGACACACAGATGAGAGACACGTGCGTGCCTCTCTCCCTTACTCTGATTGCGATGGACTCTCAGCTCGGTAATGAACTCCCACGTCAGCTTGGGCCCCTGGTAGAGACCCACAGAGACACCCACAGAGACACCCACAGAGGAGAGACACAGAGACCCAAAGAGACTCACAGCCACCCACAGAGGAGAGACACAGAGACTCACAGAGACACACACAGACACCCACAGAGGAGACACACAGAGGAGAGACACGTGCGTGCCTCTCTCCCTTACTCTGATTGCGATGGACTCTCAGCTCGGTAATGAACTCCCACGTCAGCTTGGGCCCCTGGTAGACCTTACAGCGATATCGCCCCGCGTCCGACAGCCTCGCGCGGATGATCCTCACCGCGGCATTCCCCGTGCTCGCGTTGCCCCGCCACTCCACGTTCCCATCCTTCGTGATCTCCCCACGTGACAACTTCAGGATCTGCTCTCACGGGCGGTGGGTAGGGGGTGTGGGGTTGGTGGTGGTGGTGGTGGTTGATTACCTGCACCTAGCCTGGCACCGCTGGTGCCTCTGCCCGGTCATCTCTGTGGACCTCCGCATGGAAACTGTTGGGTCTGTCACGTGACCTCCTGCACCTAGCCTGGCACCGCTGGTGCCTCTGCCCGGTCATCTCTGTGGACCTCCGCATGGAACCTGTTGGGTCTGTCACGTGACCTCCTGCACCTAGCCTGGCACCGCTGGTGCCTCTGCCCGGTAATCTCTGTGGACCTCCGCATGGAAACTGTTGGGTCTGTCACGTGACCTACTGCACCTAGCCTGGCACCGCTGGTGCCTCTGCCCGGTCATCTCTGTGGACCTCCGCATGGAACCTGTTGGGTCTGTCACGTGACCTCCTGCACCTAGCCTGGCACCGCTGGTGCCTCTGCCCGGTTATCTCTGTGGACCTCCGCATGGAAACTGTTGGGTCTGTCACGTGACCTCCTGCAACAATTCTTTGGCTCTTTCGGTAAGCCTCTAAAGTCAAACTGCTCTTAAAGGTATTTTCTTAGCTCTTTCGGTAAAGTCGCGCTGAAGGGAAACAATAAAATAATAAAATGTATATAAAACAACAAAAAAAAAATTCTCACGACGTTTCGACCATAACACAAACGGTCGTCATCAGGTGTGTTGGTTTGCATAAATTCATTTATTTTTAAACGGTGTATTTATTTATTAATATTTAAAAAAACGTCAGCGCCACACGCAGCGATTTGGCAGATTATTTAGAAGGACTAGTCCATCTATGTTCTGAAAAGAGGAGAGGGGGGGAGACGAAAAATTAAATGTTTTGACGAGGGAATTCTTCTGGGACGGCTGGTGGTGCGAGTCAGGTTTTAGGTAGGCATCCGTATGGGTGGCTTTCCTGTAGACAGACTGTCCCAATGAGCATGCACCTAGCCCGGCACCGCTGGTGCATCTGCCCCAGTCATCTCGGTCGACCCCAGGGCACCTGCTTGGGTCTGTCCCGTGACCATCCTGCACCTAGCCTGGCACAGTAAGAGGCACAGCTGCTGTATCTGCCCAGTCAGCTCAGTTAACCCACTGCACCTGCTGGGTCTGTCCCGTGACCTCATGCACCTAGCCTGGCACAGTGTAGTGTGTAGTAGCCTCACAGCCGTCCAACTGCCATATACGATTTTGATTTAAAGCTTTCGTGACTGCAGTGATTCATATTCTTAGCTCTTTCGGTAAAAGTCACGTTGAAGGGAAACAATAAAATAATAAAATTCATATATAAAACAATACAAATTTTCACCACGTTTCGACCATAACACAAGAAGCAATCATCATCAGGTGTGAAAACCACAACACAAATCACACAAACACCTGAGCCCTATACATACCGCACTCCTGGTCAAAGCGCGCCATCTCATGGGGAAATGTGGGCATTACAGGCGAAAGGGGAAAAATTTAATTTAATAACAACACCTGATGATAACCGTTTGTGTTATGGTCGAAACGTCGTGAGAATTTGGTATTGTTTTACATATATGTATTTTATTATTTTATTGTTTCCCTTCAACGTGACTTTACCGAAAGAGCTATGAATACCATACACGAGTTTTGAAGGGAAGCGAAATCATCATAGCAGATTTCCTGAGTCGACGTCACACCTAGGCTCCATCGGCTGAGAACGTGATTCCATTGTACTCCGTGTATGAGTCAATGGAGCGATGACTTACCCCGGGGGAAAGACATTATAGCGGGCACAAAACATCATTGTTCACAAAGCGAGGTTTTCAGCAAGTGTAATCGCCTATCTTATATATATAAATATAAAAAAGGGGAATTTGTGAATTGTGTGTGTCTGTTCGAAATGTTTAGCATACTTGCCAACATGCAACAAACGTGAAATTTCGCACGTGGGTAGCTTCCAGACTGTACACGATGCAAAAAGTATAAAAAATTGATCTTCTTTGGTTCTTTCGGTAAAGTCACCACCACGTAGAATGAGAATAAAATAATAAATTGATGAAATAATAAAATAAGACAATAAAATTCTCGCGACGTTTCGGCCACAACACAAGCGGCCTTCTTCAGGTGAAAGGAACAGACCTGTCGGGACGACAGAGCTTCAGTGAACGTTGTTAAGATTCGTAGCGACTTTTAACTTCTCTCAACCAGCTTAAAAGACGCGTGAGTCCGTGGTGTATCTGTGTGAGTCTGGGGGTCTCTGCGTGAGTCCGTGATTTGTCTGTGCGAGTCTGGGGGTCTCTGTGTGACTCTGTGGGTGTCTGTGTGAGTCTATGGCTCTCTGTGTGACTCTGTGGGTGTCTGTGTGAGTCTGTGTGTCTCTGTGTGAGTCTGTGGGTCTCTGTGTGACTCTGTGGGTGTCTGTGTGAGTCTGGGGGTCTCTGTGTGACTCTGTGGGTGTCTGTGTGAGTCTATGGCTCTCTGTGTGACTCTGTGGGTGTCTGTGTGAGTCTGTGGCTCTCTGTGTGACTCTGTGGGTGTCTGTGTGAGTCTGTGGGTCTCTGTGGGTCTCCGTGTGAGTGAGTCTGGGGGTCTCTGTGTGACTCTGTGGGTGTCTGTGTGAGTCTGGGGGTCTCTGTGTGACTCTGTGGGTGTCTGTGTGAGTCTGGGGGTCTCTGTGTGACTCTGTGGGTGTCTGTGTGAGTCTATGGCTCTCTGTGTGAGTCTGTGTGTCTCTGTGTGAGTCTGTGTGTCTCTGTGTTGTGGCCGAAACGTCGTGAGAATTTTATTCTGTTTTATTTTATTAATTTATTATTTTATTCTCATTCTACGTGGTGGTGACTTTACCGAAAGAACCAAAGAAGATGAATCCTTGCAGTCACGAAAGCTTTAAATCGAAAAATAAAATAATAAAATAACATTCTTGGTTCTTTTCGGTAAAGTCACCACCACGTAGAAGGGAAACAATAAAATAATAAAAATATAAAACAATAAAATTATTGTAAAACAATAAAATTAGTATTCTTGGTTCTTTCGGTAAAGTCACCACCACGTAAGAAGGGAAACAATAAAATAATAAAATATATAAAACAATAAAATTCTCACGACGTTTCGACTGCAACACCAATCAATCACCTTATGATGATCACCTGATGACGATTGCTGCTTCTGGTGTTGCAGTCGAAACGTCGTGAGAATTTTATTGCTTTGTATTTTTTAATTATTTTATTGTTTCCCTTCTACGTGGTGACTTTGCCGAAAGAACCCAAGAATATGTAGCGTAGTGTAGTTTATAGTAGTGTAGTATGTAGTGTAGTTCATAGTAGTGTAGTATGTAGTGTAGTTCATAGTAGTGTAGTATGTAGTGTAGTTCATAGTAGTGTAGAGTAGTGTAGCGTATAGTGTAGTTTATAGTAGTGTATAGTGTAGTGTATAGCAGTGTAGTGTATACTAGTGTAGTGTATATTAGTGTAGTGTATAGTGTAGTGTATAGTGTACTGTATAGTGTAGTGTATAGTGTAGTGTATAGTAGTGTAGTGTATAGTAGTGTAGTGTATAGTAGTGTATAGTGTAGTGTATAGTAGTGTAGTGTATAGTAGTGTGTAGTGTATAGTAGTGTAGTGTATAGTAGTGTATAGTAGTGTAGTGCATAGTAGTGTATAGTAGTGTAGTGCATAGTAGTGTAGTGTATAGTAGTGTATAGTATATAGCGGTGTAGTACATAGTATATTAGTGTATAGTGTAGTGTAGTAGTGTAGTGTATAGTGTAGTGTGTAGTGTACTGTATAGTGTAGTGTATAGTGTAGTGTATAGTAGTGTAGTGTATAGTAGTGTAGTGTATAGTAGTGTATAGTGTAGTGTATAGTAGTGTATAGTAGTGTAGTGTATAGTAGTGTGTAGTGTATAGTAGTGTAGTGTATAGTAGTGTATAGTAGTGTAGTGCATAGTAGTGTAATGTATAGTAGTGTATAGTATATAGCGGTGTAGTACATAGTATATTAGTGTATAGTGTAGTGTAGTAGTGTAGTGTATAGTGTAGTGTGTAGTGTATAGTATATTAGTGTATAGTGTATAGCTGTGAAGTGTCGAGTGTAGTAGTGTATCGTGTATAGTAGTGTAGTGTCCAGTATAGTAGTGTATAGCAGTGTAGTGTGGTGTATAGTGTCGTAGTAAATGGTGGATAGTAGTGTAGTCGTGTATAGCAGTGTATAGTGTAGTGTATAGTGTAGTGTATAGTGTAGTGCATAGTGTAGTGTATAGTGTAGTGTATAGTGTAGTGTATAGTGTAGTGTGTAGTGTATAGTGTAGTGTATAGTAGTGTATAGTGTAGTGTATAGTAGTGTAGTGTGTAGTGTATAGTGTAGTGTATAGTGTAGTGTATAGTGTAGTGTATAGTAGTGTATAGTGTAGTGTATAGTAGTGTAGTGTGTAGTTTATAGTAGTGTAGTGTATAGTGTAGTGTATAGTGTAGTGTATAGTGTAGTGTGCAGTGTATAGTGTAGTGTATAGTGTAGTGTATAGTGTAGTGTGTAGTGTATAGTGTATAGTGTAGTGTATAGTGTAGTGTAGTGTGTAGTGTATAGTGTAGTGTATAGTGTAGTGCGTAGTGTATAGTGTAGTGTATAGTAGTGTAGTGTATAGTAGTCGAGTGTATAATAGTGTAGTGTATAGTGTAGTGTATAGTGTAGTGTATAGTGTAGTGTGTAGTGTATAGTGTATAGTGTAGTGTATAGTGTAGTGTATAGTGTAGTGTGTAGTGTATAGTGTAGTGTATAGTGTAGTGTATAGTAGCGTAATGTATAGTGTAGTGTATAGTGTAGTAGTGTATAGTGTAGTGTATAGTATAGTGTACAGTGTAGTGTATAGTGTAGTGTATAGTGTAGTGTATAGTGTAGTAGCATATAGTAGTGTAGTGTATAGTGTAGTGTATAGTGTAGTAGCGTATAGTAGTGTAGTAGTGTATAGTGTAGTAGCGTATAGTGTAGTAGTGTATAGTGTAGTGGTGTTGGAGCTTTGCAGCCAGTTGAAGAGGGAGGGTCACACTCTTGACGCGGACGCTGCGAAACGGAGGGGCCGGGAGAAATATCGCAACTCACCCTCCTGTCGACAGCTGAGTCAGGCGCAGTGACCACCCAGAACACGCTGAGGCTCTCCGTGGGAGGAAACTTGCAGTCGAGCGTGACGCTGTGGTCAGCATGAACTTCTTTGGAGAGGATCTTAGAGGCGGTTCGCGAGGCTTCAGGGCGACCGGCAACGGCGGAGAGAGAGAGAGATACACCACGTGCATCACAATTACACGCACACACACACAACAGCAACAACAACAACCACCATTCGCCACTAAGTAGCGGTGACGTCACCACGACGCTTGTGCCAGGCCACGTGCACGTTGAGGAGGCCACGTGAAGTTGTCGAACGCCCGCCGGCAGGAGGTCACGGGGCAGACCCAGCAGGTGCCACGGGTCGACTGACTGAGATGACTGGCTGATGCACCACCTGTGCACCCCTACTGTGCCAACCTGCTGTGATTTAGCCACCCGGCGCTCCGCTCGTTGTTGTGAGCGTCGCTCCTCTGTTGGAGGGCGACTACCTCCAACTGTCCAGTAGCGTCCTTCACGAGCCTCCTCCACAGAGGCCGATCTTGACACCGCTGGTACCAGTCATCGGCAAGTCCACTCAGCTCCACGTCCTCCTGTACCACGTCACTCCATATCTTCTCTAGCCCGTGCCGCGCCCGTTTAGCCCCCTCGATCCGGGCGAACAAAAGCTGTTTCGGCATGCGGTGACTGGGCATGTGGGCTACATGACCCAGCCATCGCAGGATTGCCCGCCGGAGAAGCTCACCGATGGGACCTTGCCCAGATCTTTCAAGGATTTGTGAGCTCCTTACACAATCCAACCTGGTTAAACCCAGGATGGATCGTAGGCAGGCCAGCCTAAATGTTTCTAACTGGCAAAGATGTTCCATTAGGGGGATTCACGTTTCGCAAGCATAGAGAAGGGAGGGAATGACTGTGGCTGAGAAGACCTGAAGCTTCGTGTGGAGTGACAAACCAGGTAGCTTCCACACAGCATTACGCAACCGATGAAAAGATAATGCCGCTCAACTGATTCAGAGTAAGGCCTCTGCTGTCAAACAGGAGCCGCTCATAAACACACTGCCCAGGTATGGGAAACTCTCCACTCTCTCCACAACTGCCCCATCATCCATTGGGAGTTGTGGGGGTGGAGTGTCCAATGGGACAAAATACCCAGGCAGGTGCTTAGTTTTTGTGAGGCTGATGGTAAGGCCCCACCTCTTAGTGGCACGCTCCAGTCTCAGCAGCAGTGTCTCCAACTCCTCCTCTGAGTGAGCAGCAATTACCAAATCATCGACATACATAACGTGGTTGAGCAATAGGGAGCCATCCTTTGACCGCACCCGGGCATCGATTAGCCTCCAATTGTATCTGTACCAGGTGAAAATGCATCCGGTACAGCAATAGAAGGCTTCACGAACTACGTGGTCGAAATAGATGTTAAATAATGTGGGAGCAAGAGGACATCCCTGTCGCACCCCAAGGTGTACAGGGAATGGCTCCGAATCCTGGCCACGTAGTTTTACCAGGGCCTGCTCACCATCATGAAGATCCCTAATGATCGTGAGCAGAGAGTTAGGGACTCCAAAAGCATGAAGAACAACCTAGAGCCCAGGGCTACTGATGGTATCACAGGCCTTGACCAGGTCTTGTTGGAATTCTCTACACCTCTGCTGTAGCAGACGGACAGAAAATATGGCATCAATGCAGAACCGCTTATTCCTGAAACCACCATTGGAGCTCTGCAAGCCTCTCCTCAGAGTGCCTGGAAAGGCGATGTTGAATAATCCTTGCCAGAACCTTTCCCAGCACTCTGAGGAGTGAGATGCCCCTGTAGTTGTTACAGTCTGTGCGGTCACCCTTCTTAAAGATGGGGACCACCAGGGCATCCTTCCAATCCTGCGGAACCCGTCCAGCGGTCCAGACTGTTGTTATGATGTCATATAGGGCAGTCTGTGCACAAAAGCCACCCTCCCTCAGCATTTCGCTTGGGAGATCATCTCTGCCCGGTGCCTTTCCTGGTCTCAAACTCTGGATCGCCTTCAGTACTTCCTCAAAAATGGCACCTCAGGCAGCCACTCACAGAGGGTGCCTTCTTCCTCCAATATTTGAGGCACCGTAGCCTCAGCAGGGTCATCCCCACTTTGTGCCACGATGTTTATAAGGCTAAGAGATCGCCCTTCTTTCCCCTAATGATGGTAATAGCTGTGGCTCTGCAAGTTACTTTGTTGATGGAATGAAATAGCGATTTGTGATCGCAGGCCACTGAGGCAGACTCCATCTCCTCAGACCCACAGACTCATAGAGTGAGTCACACAGAGACCCACAGACTCACACAGAGACCCACAGACTCACATAGCGACCCACAGGCTTACACAGAGACCCACAGACTCTCACAGAAACCCATAGACTCACGCAGAGACCCATAGACTCTCACAGAGACCCAAAGGCTCACTCAGACACACAGACTCACACAGAGACCCATAGACTCACACAGAGACCCATAGACTCACACAGACACCCACAGACTCACACAGAGAGCAATAGACTCACACAGACACCCACAGAGTCACACAGAGACCCCCAGACTCACACAGACAAATCACGGACTCACACGGAGACCCACAGACTCACACAGAGACCCCCAGATCCACACAGACACATCATAGACTCACACAGAGATCCCATAGACTCACACAGAGACTCTCAGACTCACACAGAGACCCACAGACTCACACGGAGACCCCCAGACTCACATAGAGACTCACAGACCCACACAGAGACCCTAGACTCACACAAAGACTCACAGCCTCACATAGAGACCCACAGACTCACACGGAGACCCCCAGACTCACACGGAGACCCCTAGACTCACACAGAGACTCACAGACTCACATAGAGACCCACAGACTCACACGGAGACCCCCAGACTCACACGGAGACCCCTAGACTCACACAGAGACTCACAGACTCACATAGAGACCCACAGACTCACGCAGAGACCCAAAGACTCACATAGAGACCCACAGACTCACACAGAGACCCACAGACTCACACGGAGACCCAAAGACTCACACAGAGACCCCAGACTAACACGGAGACCCACAGACTCACATAGAGACCCACAGACTCACATAGAGACCCCCAGACTCACACAGACACACCACGGACTCACACAGAGACTCACAGACTCACACAGAGACCCACAGACTCACATAGAGACCCCCAGACTCACACAGACACACCACGGACTCACACAGAGACTCACAGACTCACATAGAGACCCACAGACTCACACGGAGACCCCCAGACTCACACGGAGACCCCTAGACTCACACAGAGACTCACAGACTCACATAGAGACCCACACACTCACGAAGAGACCCAAAGACTCACATAGAGACCCACAGACTCACACAGAGACCCACAGACTCACACGGAGACCCAAAGACTCACACAAAGACCCCAGAATAACACGGAGACCCACAGACTCACATAGAGACCCACAGACTCACATAGAGACCCCCAGACTCACACAGACACACCACAGACTCACACAGAGACTCACAGACTCACACAGAGACCCACAGACTCACATAGAGACCCCCAGACTCACACAGACACACCACGGACTCACACAGAGACTCACAGACTCACACAGAGACTCACATACTCACACAAATACCCAGAGACTCACACGGAGACTCACAGACTCACACAGAGACTCACAGACTCACACAGAGACTCACATACTCACACAAATACCCATAGACTCACACGGAGACGCGCAGACTCACACAGAGACCCACAGACTCACTCACACAGAGACCCACAGACTCACTCACACAGAGACCCACAGACTCACACAGAGACCCACAGACTCACCACACAGAGACCCACAGACTCACCACACAGAGACCCACAGACTCACACAGAGACCCACAGACTCACTCACACAGAGACCCTTAGACTCACCCACACAGAGACCCACAGACTCACACAGAGACCCACAGACTCACTCACACAGAGACCCATAGACTCACTCACACAGAGACCCCCAGACTCACACAGAGACCCATAGACTCACACAGAGACCCACAGACTCACACACACAGAGACCCACAGACTCACCACACAGAGACCCACAGACTCACACAGAGACCCACAGACTCACTCACACAGAGACCCACAGACTCATTCACACAGAGACCCACAGACTCACTCACACAGAGACCCTTAGACTCACCCACACAGAGACCCACAGACTCACACAGAAACCCATAGACTCACTCACACAGAGACCCCCAGACTCACTCACACAGAGACCCACAGACTCACACAGAGACCCACAGACTCACTCACACAGAGACCCATAGACTCACTCACACAGAGACCCATAGACTCACTCACACAGAGACCCATAGACTCACTCACACAGAGACCCATAGACTCACTCACACAGAGACCCACAGACTCACTCACACAGACACACCACGGACTCACACGGAGACCCACAGACTCACACAAAGACTCACAGACTCACACAGAGACCCACAGACTCACACAGAGACCCACAGACTCACACAGAGACCCACAGACTCACACACACAGAGACCCACAGACTCACTCACACAGAGACCCACAGACTCACCACACAGAGACCCACAGACTCACACAGAGACCCACAGACTCACTCACACAGAGACCCACAGACTCACTCACACAGAGACCCACAGACTCACTCACACAGAGACCCTTAGACTCACCCACACAGAGACCCACAGACTCACACAGAGACCCATAGACTCACTCACACAGAGAGCCTTAGACTCACCCACACAGAGACCCCAGACTCACTCACACAGAGACCCACAGACTCACTCACACAGATACCGTTAGACTCACACACACAGAGACCCCCAGACTCACTCACACAGAGACCCACAGACTCACACAGAGACCCCCAGACTCACTCACACAGAGACCCACAGACTCACTCACACAGAGACCCACAGACTCACTCACACAGAGACCCCCAGACTCACTCACACAGAGACCCCCAGACTCACTCACACAGAGACCCCCAGACTCACTCACACAGAGACCCCCAGACTCACTCACACAGAGACCCCCAGACTCACTCACACAGAGACCCCCAGACTCACTCACACAGAGACCCATAGACTCACTCACACAGAGACCCCCAGACTCACTCACACAGAGACCCACAGACTCACACAGACACACCACAGACTCACATAGAGACCCACAGACTCACTCACACAGAGACCCATAGACTCACTCACACAGAGACCCCCAGACTCACTCACACAGAGACCCCCAGACTCACTCACACAGAGACCCCCAGACTCACACAGGACACACCACGGACTCACACAGACACATCACGGACTCGCACGGAGACCCACAGACTCACACAGAGACTCACAGACTCACACAGAGACCCACAGACTCACACAGAGACCCCCAGACTCACTCACACAAAGACCCACAGACTCACACAGACACCCATAGACTCACTCACACAGAGACCCACAGACTCACTCACACAGAGACCCACAGACTCACTCACAGAGACCCACAGACTCACACAGACACACCACAGACTCACACAGAGACCCACAGACTCACACAGACACACCACAGACTCACACAGACACACCACAGACTCACACAGACACACCACAGACTCACACAGAGACCCACAGACTCACACAGACACACCACAGACTCACACAGAGACCCACAGACTCACACAGAGACCCACAGACTCACTCACACAGAGACCCACAGACTCACACGGAGACTCTCAGACCCACACAGATACACTATGGACTCACACGGAGACCCCCAGACTCACACAGACACACCACAGCCTTACACAGACACACCCACAGACTCACACAGACACACCACAGACTCACACAGACACACCCACAGACTCACACAGACACACCCACAGACTCACACAGAGACCCACAGACTCACACAGACACACCACAGACTCACACAGACACACCACAGACTCACACAGACACACCCACAGACTCACACAGACACACCCACAGACTCACACAGACACACCACAGACTCACACAGACACACCACAGACTCACACAGACACACCACAGACTCACACAGACACACCACAGACTCACACAGACACACCACAGACTCACACAGACACACCCACAGACTCACACAGACACACCACAGACTCACACAGACACACCCACAGACTCACACAGACACACCCACAGACTCACACAGGACACACCACAGACTCACACAGACACCCATAGACTCACTCACACAGAGACCCACAGACTCACACAGACACCCATAGACTCACTCACACAGAGACCCATAGACTCACACAGACACCCATAGACTCACTCACACAGAGACCCATAGACTCACACAGACACCCATAGACTCACTCACACAGACACACCACAGACTCACACAGGACACACCACAGACTCACACAGACACACCCACAGACTCACACAGACACACCACAGACTCACACAGACACACCACAGACTCACACAGACACACCACAGACTCACACAGAGACCCACAGACTCACTCACACAGAGACCCATAGACTCACACACACAGAGACCCATAGACTCACACAGACACCCATAGACTCACTCACACAGACACACCACAGACTCACACAGACACACCACAGACTCACACAGACACACCCACAGGCTCACACAGACACATCACAGACTCACACAGACACACCCACAGACTCACACAGACACACCCACAGACTCACACAGACACACCACAGACTCACACAGACACACCCACAGACTCACACAGACACACCCACAGACTCACACAGAGACTCACAGACTCACACAGAGACCCACAGACTCACACAGAGACTCACAGACTCACTCACACAGACACACCACAGACTCACACAGACACACCCACAGACTCACACAGACACACCACAGACTCACACAGAGACCCACAGACTCACACAGAGACTCACAGACTCACTCACACAGACACACCACAGACTCACACAGACACACCACAGACTCACACAGACACACCCACAGACTCACACAGACACACCACAGGCTCACACAGGACACACCACAGCCTCACACAGACACACCCACAGACCCACACAGACACACCACAGACTCACACAGAGACCCACAGACTCACTCACACAGACACACCACAGACTCACACAGACACACCCACAGACTCACACAGACACACCACAGGCTCACACAAACACACCCACAGGCTCACACAGGACACACCACAGACTCACACAGAGACCCATACCTGCCACGTGCAGGAGCAATATCAACGCGATGATCATGTTGCCGGCACTCACAAACGTCCCCGTTCATTTCCTGCCTCTGGCACCTGCCCTGCATTTATTTATAAATCCTGCCTCGTGGAGGACGGAGTGAGTTGCAAGTGAACCCACGGGGTTTGACTCCCCCTCCCGTGGCCACACACAACAACAGGGCAGGATGAAGATTGCGTGGTGACTGTTAAAGGGGCCCTAGATGACATGAAGGCAACAAAATGTGAACGCAAAATTAACACACACGCGCGCGGATTTCGAGTTGAAGCGATTTGTAATCCACTTTTTTTTTCGTTCATCGCTCTCTAATTCTAGATATTCGAAGCTCTGCTGACCTGCAAGGTATTCATGCCCCTCTGGTCAATTCGGTCAAGTCGCGTGGACAGAAATTCAATTAGATGATAATGAGAGTACAAACTTTTCGATTGCGATACGCACAGCCATCGTCAGGTAAGAATGAATGAGAAAACAACCAGGGTATACTTAGAAATATAACGAGATACAGCACACAGAGAGTCGGACAACACAACAGGTCAACACGCCGCCCGGTTGATTACGTTCTTCCAAAGATTGCTAAATTTGAGAGAGAGAGAGACAAAATATAGACACGGAGACACGCAGATAGACACAGAGAGAGAGAGATAGACACACACACGGAGACAGAGAGAGAGACACATACACAGACACGCAGATAGAGACACAAGCAGAGAGAGAGACACACAGACAAACAGAGACACAGAGAGAGACACACACAGAGACACACAGACAGACACAGAGAGAGACTCACACATAGACACACAGACAGACACACAAGCAGAGAGAGACTCACACATAGACACACAGACAGACACACAAGCAGAGAGAGACTCACACAGAGACACACAGAGAGAGAGACACACACATAGACACACAGGTAGACAGAGAGACACAGAGAGGCACAGAGAGAGACACACAACATAGACACACAAGACAGACACACAGAGAGAGACACACAACATAGACACACAGACATACACAGAGAGACAAAGAGAGAGACACAGAGAGAGACACACGTAGACACACAAGACAGACACACAGAGAGAGAGACACACAACATAGACACACAGGCAGACACACAAGCAGAGAGAGACTCACACATAGACACACAGACAGACACACAAGCAGAGAGAGACACACACAGACAGACACACAGACACAAGCAGAGAGATAAACACACATAGACACACAGATAGACACACAAGCAGAGAGACAAAGACACACGGAGACTCACACAGAGACGCAGAGAGACACACAGACAGACACACAGACACACAAGCAGAGAGACACTCACACAGAGACAAACAGAGAGAGACACACACAACATAGACACACAGACAGACACACAAGCAGAGAGAGACTCACACAGAGACACAGAGAGAGAGAGACACACAACATAGACACACAAAGAGAGACACACAGACACACAGACAGACACACAAGCAGAGAGAGACTCACACATAGACACACAGACAGACACACAAGCAGAGAGAGACTCACACAGAGACACACAGAGAGAGAGACACACACATAGACACACAGGTAGACAGAGAGACACAGAGAGACACAGAGAGAGACACACAACATAGACACACAAGACAGACACACAGAGAGAGACACACAACATAGACACACAGACATACACAGAGAGACAAAGAGAGAGACACAGAGAGAGACACACGTAGACACACAAGACAGACACACAGAGAGAGAGACACACAACATAGACACACAGGCAGACACACAAGCAGAGAGAGACTCACACATAGACACACAGACAGACACACAAGCAGAGAGAGACACACATAGACAGACACACAGACACAAGCAGAGAGATAAACACACATAGACACACAGATAGACACACAAGCAGAGAGACAAAGACACACGGAGACTCACACAGAGACGCAGAGAGACACACAGACAGACACACAGACACACAAGCAGAGAGACACTCACACAGAGACAAACAGAGAGAGACACACAACATAGACACACAGACAGACACACAAGCAGAGAGAGACTCACACAGAGACACAGAGAGAGAGAG
Organism: Petromyzon marinus; assembly: GCF_010993605.1. NCBI lineage: Eukaryota > Metazoa > Chordata > Hyperoartia > Petromyzontiformes > Petromyzontidae > Petromyzon > Petromyzon marinus. The sequence goes on along the minus strand of NW_022638177.1, from coordinate 240,799 downwards.
ACACACAACATAGACACACAAAGAGAGACACACAGACACACAGACAGACACACAAGCAGAGAGAGACTTACACAGAGACACAGAGAGAGAGACAACACAGACACACAAGCAGAGAGAGACTCACACAGAGACACACAGAGACACACAGACAGACACACAAGCTGAGAGAGACTCACACATAGACACACAGATAGACACACAAGCAGACGGAGAGACTCACACAGAGACACAGAGAGAGAGAGACACACAACATAGACACACAGACAGACACACAAGCAGAGAGAGACTCACACAGAGACACACAAAGAGAGAGACACACATATGCACACAGAAAGAGAGACAACACAGACACACAGACAGACACACTAGCAGAGAGAGACACACACATAGACACACAAACAGACACACTAGCAGAGAGAGACACACACATAGACACACAGACAGACACACAAGCAGAGAGAGACACACACAGACAGACACACAGACACACAAGCAGAGAGAGACACACATAGACACACAGACACACAAGCAGAGAGAGACTCACACAGAGACAAACAGAGAGAGACTCACACATAGACACACGGACAGACACACAAGCAGAGAGACTCACACATAGACAAACAGACAGACACATAAGCAGAGATACACACATAGACACACAGACAGACACACAAGCAGAGACACACACAGACAGACACACAAGCAGAGAGAGACTCACACAGAGACAAACAGAGAGAGACTCACACATAGACACACGGACAGACACATAAGCAGAGATACACACATAGACACACAGACAGACACACAGGCAGAGACACACACATAGACACACAGACAGACACACAAGCAGAGAGAGACTCACACAGGGAGACACACAGACAGACACACAAGCAGATAAAGACACACACAGACAGACACACAGACACACAAGCAGAGAGAGACTCACACAGAGACAAACAGAGAGAGACTCACACATAGACACACGGACAGACACATAAGCAGAGATACACACATAGACACACGGACAGACACACAGGCAGAGAGAGACTCACAGAGAGACACACACAACATAGACACAGAGAGAGAGAGAGACACACACAGACACACAAGCAGAGAGAGACTCACACAGAGAGAGAGACACACACAAGCAGAGAGAGACTCACACAGAGACAAGCAGAGAGAGACTCACACAGAGACACACAGAGAAAGACACACACACACAACATAGACACACAGACAGACACACAGGCAGAGAGAGACTCACACAGAGAGAGAGAGACACACACACAGAAACACAAGCAGAGAGAGACTCACACAGAGACACACAGAGAGAGAGACACACACAGAGAGAAAGAGACACACACAACATAGACACACACAGAGAGAGAGACACACAGACACACAAGCAGAGAGAGACTCACACAGAGACACAGAGAGAGCGAGAGAGAGACACACACAACATAGACACACAGAGACACACAGACACACAAGCAGAGAGAGACTCACACAGAGACACAGAAAGAGAGAGACACACAACATAGACACACAGACAGACACACAGGCAGAGAGAGACTCACACAGAGAGAGAGAGACACACACACACAGACACACAAGCAGAGAGAGACTCACACTTAGACACACAGAGAGAGACACACACAGAGAGAAAGAGACACACAACATAGACACACAGAGAGACACACAGACACACAAGCAGAGAGAGACTCACACAGAGACACAGAGAGAGAGACACACACACAACATAGACACACAGAGACACACAGACACACAAGCAGAGAGAGACTCACACAGAGACACAGAGAGAGAGAGACACACAACATAGACACACAGAGACACACAGACACACAAGCAGAGAGAGACTCACACAGAGACACAGAAAGAGAGAGACACACACACAACATAGACACACAGAGAGAGACACACAGACACACAAGCAGAGAGAGACTCACACATAGACACACAGACAGACACACAAGCAGAGAGAGACTCACACATAGACACACAGACAGACACACAAGCAGAGAGAGACTCACACAGAGACACAGAGAGAGAGACACACACATAGACACAGAGAGAGAGACACACACTTATTTATTTTTAAAACGTTAATCACCACGGATAGCGATTTGACAGTTCGTTTAGATGGACGAGTCCATCTATGTTCGGAAAAGAGGAGGGGGGGAGACGAAAAATTAATGTATCCTGTCTGAAAGCCACCGTAAGCGTGAACAATCAATTAAGACCCCAAATGGTTGATCAAATCCTTCCAATGATTGCTAAGCCAGAACCCATCTTCTCGGTTGAAATTGTCTCTCTGTGTTTGTGTATGTGGATAGCCTCATGAACGAATCTCTCATGGTAGCCAGATGGCCACCTCTTTCAAATGTTTCTTGCCGTTGGTTTTCACACCTGATGATGACTGCTTGTGTTGCAGTCGAAACGTCGTGAGAATTTTATTGTTTTTATATAGATTTTATTATTTTATTGTTTCCCTTCAACGTGGTGGTGACTTTACCAAAAGAACCAAGAATATGAATCACTGCAGTCACGAAAGCTTTAAATCAACATTTATTTTCCTGTTGTTCCTGGCTAGTAAGTGTTATCTCCCAATTGCTTATGCCTCAAAAGTACATAAAGTGGCTGTCATTCCCCACAAACTTTGCTTTTGTGACCAGGACATTGATATTTTAAAATGTACCTATTTTTCCGGAACATTCCCGATAGATTCAGTGCTGAGTAAACTTGAAGTAACGTCTAGAACATTCCAGAACGTTCCAGTAATATAAATAGCAGTATGCATCATCAGGTGATGATCAGGTGACGATGACCGTTTGCATTATGGTCGAAACGTCGTGAGAATTTTTTATTGTTTTATATATATTTTATTATTGTATTGTTTCCCTTCGACGTGACTTTACCGAAAGAGCTAAGCATATGAATCACTGCAGTGGCGAAAGCTTTAAATCAAAAATTCCCACCAGTTCAGTTTATTTCCAGCTGCCTAAGTTCATACATATCTGCATTTTTTTCGGAGATGGCATCAAGAGGCTGCAAGCATCCAGGAAAGCGCATTTTTGCTCCGTCTGCGGCCAATTAATCAAGACGAGGCTGCAAAAGGTACTCTGCGGAAGCGTCTGCTAAGATGCGTGAGAGGCCTGCGAGGTATTTCTCGGCATGCCTGTCGGGGATCAAGACAAACCCCGGCAACCTCATTTCACCTGCGAGCAATGCAAAACAACTCCGGAAGGCGAAGGCGGGCAATTGTTGCTGGGAATTTGATGTTCTGAAATGTATTTTTTTTAAAATGTAAACCACTGCAAGAGTTTCACATTTTAAAAAAATGCTTTAACAATTTTCAATGTTGTTGAGGGTGTGTGTGTATATATGTATATATCACGCGTGGGAAAAAAAAACGTTTGCGAGAATCTCTTGGGCATTCGTCACGGGTGAAATCAAGCCATGAAATTCGCTATCGCAAGAATTTGGCGGGAGCCCACTGACCGCTCAAGCGGCTGCTGCTTCTGCACGGTGGACCCTTCCAAAGCGTTGGAGCTGGCAAGAATGCACCCGCTACCGCGTATCCGGACCTTCCTTCATCCATCGCCCCGGTGCCACACTGCCACGAACTCCCCGTACCCGTACTCTTTGGTTCTATTCGGTAAAGTCACCACGTAGGTAAAAAATAAAACGACAGAAAAACACGACGTTTCGGCCACAACACAAGCGGCCTTCATCAGTCGAAGGGACCAGCGCCGTCTCGAGGACAGCGCTGGAGTGAAACACAGAGCCAAGCTCAGACCGCGGACCTTCAAGCTGTGTGCGAGGGATTAAGGTGCCTTGACAAAGGAATTCGCGTACAAATTTTTTGGCATTTTAATAGGCGGACTTCGCATGATGAAAGGTAGGGAGGGGGTCGACCTGTGCAGGCTGGCGAGGTGGCACGGCAGCGTCCACATGCTGGTGGTGGTGTGAAAAGGGGCTTTCAAGAAGCTGCGAAAGTTTGGGGTACCACTACCTGAAAAATTATACTGTACCGTCGGAAAAAAAATAGTTTCGTGTTTGCTTCGATTTAGAACATCTTTCCAATGGTTGCTTAATTCGAAACCATCTTCCTCGGCTGAAATTGCGTCCGTGTTTGTAGATGTGAACTGCCTCGTGAACAAATCTCCGATAGAAACCCGTGGGTTCGCAAAGAACCTTGGTACCGGAGAAAATTATATCCCCGTACCCGCTCCTCCTCCTCCTCCTCCGGAGAGAGAAGAAAGTGTCAAGTCAGAGGGTGGAGCTGAGGAGAGAAACCCACACCACCCCAACCAAAAAGACCCCAACGGCTTGACCAGAGATCTTGGTCTCACCAAGTCCAATGCCGAGCTTTTGACGTCTGGGCTCAAAGCGGTGGAACTTGCTGGATGCAGGCGCGCAGGTCGCTGATCAGAGGAAGCTTCGCCAACCTTCTCGCAGCTTCTTTGCCCGCCAAGATGGGCCTCCTGCTGCTGCTGCTGCTGCTGCTGCCGGTCTGTCCGAGGCAATCGGAACCGCCTGTAACCGGAATGAGCGGCGGCCCTCTTCATTGGCAACTCATCCAGGAGCCTCAAAGGCCGTGCTGCTGCTGCTGCACAAGGGTGACAAGCACCCCGCCTCTTCCCCTGGCTCACTCGGTGCACCCCGAAGACGATTATTACAACGGCATCAAGACCCCGCCGGACGCCTTGGAGTACGATCGGTACCGCTGGGAGGTCATCGGAGACTTCAAAATGGTGGCGTTCCTGATGGGTCTCCAAGGCGGGGCTTTTTTGTTGTTGCTTTGCTTTTTCACCAAGTTTCCCTGCTCTCTTTGCCTTTGGGACAGCAGGGACACCGGGGCGCATCACCGCGCGCGGCACCGGCCCACACAGCGGACCGAGTTCTCTGTGGGGTGGAGGAACAACGTCAGGTGGGAGCCACCGGTGGACCCCACCCACCCCCCTCCTTCCGGAAGGTTCTGATGCCACCACCGCCGCACGCCAAATCGGCGCTCGTGAAACCACTTGCCAGAGCCGTAGATGAAGGTGTCTGCGGCCTTCAAGCGCCTTCAAGACCTCTTCCCTGAGCTGCCCGAGGCAAAGGTCAACGCCGGTGTCTTCCGTCGGACCAGCAGATGAACGGGAAGATCCTGGAGTGCAAGGTTTTTCCCCAAGAAGCTCGCTCGCAACGGGGGAGAGAGCGGCCTTGGGACAGCTTCGGCCGCAGTGGTTCGTGGATTCCTGGAGCAATCGCGAGGCCGAAACACTACGCCGGGCCGGTTGAGACTCTGGTAAAAGAACCTCGGCACAATGGGCTGTAGGATGTCCCTCGAAGTGCGTGTCCTCGATGCTCATCCTGATCAGTTCAAGGAGATCACGGGAGCGTACTCGGAGGAGCAAGGCGAGCGCCTCCACCAGGAGAGACTGAGACTTTGAACGGCGCTACCAAGGACGGTATAACGAGAGCACGATGGGAGACGACATTTGGGGGGCTGATTCGTGAACGTGATTTACAGTATGATCGTAAATCTCGAAAAACAGCCTCACTTCTCGGTCTTTTGTAGTAGTTTCTGTATTACTTTAGCATAAATGCATGTTCATTTTGAATCATACGTTGTTTTTTTCTGACTTTATTGTGAACGAAAAGACGCAAATTCGCCCGTTTTCTCATTGAAAATAGGTAGATTCTAAAAAAGTATCACTGCGCAGCTCAGAAAAGCAAAGTTTGCGTGGAATCATAGCAATTTTATATACTTTTTAGGCATGAGCAATTACGAAATAACAATATCCATGAACAAATATTGTGTTACATAGTGTAATAAGATGCCTGCTGCTGCTGTATATTTGGAGTGTGCGTCTCTCTCTCTCTCATCATCATCACGGTGGCTATGAGATGTTGACTACTTCGCCCGGTATACAGGAGGTCGTGGGATTAATCCCGACCCTGACGACGCCTGCTGCTGCTGTTGTTTATTTGGAGTGTGCGTCTGCGTCTCTCTCTCATCATCATCACGGTGGCTATGAGATGCTGACTACCTCGCCTGGTCGACAGGAGGTCGTGTGTTGTGTATTTGTGTCTCTCTCTCTCTCATCATCATCACGGTGGCTATGAGATGTTGACTACCTCGCCCGGTCTACAGGAGGTCGTGTGTTGTGTATTTGTGTGTGTCTCTCTCTCTCATCATCATCACGGTGGCTATGAGATGTTGACTACCTCGCCCGGTCTACAGGAGGTCGTGGGTTTAATCCCGACCCTGACGACGCCTGCTGCTGCTGTAGATTTGGAGTCTGCGTCTCTCATCATCATCATCACGGTGGCTATGAGATGTTGACTACCTCGCCTGGTCTACAGGAGGTCGTGGGTTCTCACCGACCTTGACAATATGCCTGCTGCTGCTGTAGCTTTGTGTGTGTCTCTCATCATCATCACGGTGGCTATGAGATGTTGACTACCTCGCCTGGTCTACAGGAGGTCGTGGGTCTCTGCGGTTCTGTATGAGTCACCGGATCTCTGCGGGTCTCCAGGTGGCCCACCAGCCCGGGCTTGGAGGGGTGGTCGCGACTGGAAGTGAAAAAAAACCGTACACACTTACACAACAACAACAACCGCCTACACACAAAAGACAAAGATCCCCCGTATAGCCTTAACAGACTGTAGGGGCAAGTGCTGTTAACGAGCACCTATGAAGGCCAGAACGGTACACGAGGGGGTGGGTGGCCAGCACCACGCCCGACCGCCTTTGTCTCCCTAGTGGCGATATTTACACACCGCACCAGGTACTCATTTGAGGCTGAGTCGACCTAGGGGAGGCCCGGGACCGGTTCAGATAATCGTCACTGGTGTTGGCCGTGAGCGGGAATTGAACCTGGGTCGCCAGGTTCATAGCGCAGCGTAGCGCTAACCGCTACACTACCGCTCCCCACGACACACACACGTACACACACATACACGCACACGTACACACACATGCACTTCACATACAAACACGTACACGTACACACATATACACACGTACACACACACATACACACATACACGCACACATACACACAGATACCCACACATACACACACACGTACACACACGTACACACACATACAACAACAACAACCGCCATTCGCCACTAAGTGGCGGTGACGTCACCACGACGCTTGTGCCAGGCTATGTGCACCGTGAGGCCACGTGAAGTGTCGAACGCCCGCTGGCAGGAGGTCACTGGGCAGACCCAGGTGCCACGGGTCGACTGACTGAGATGACTGGCTGATGCACCACCTGTGCCCCCTACTGTGCCAACCTGCTGTGCTTTAGCCACCCGGCGCTCCGCTCGTTGTTGTGAGCGTCGCTCCTCCGCCCTCCGTTGTTGTTGGAGGGCGACTGCCTCCAACTGCCCAGTAGCATCCTTCACGAGCCTCCTCCACAGAGGCCGATCTTGACACCGCTGGTACCAGTCATCAGCAAGTCCACTCAGCTCCACGTCCTCCTGTACCACATCACTCCATCTCTTCTCTAGCCCGTGCCGCGCCCGCTTAGCCCCCTCAATCCGGCCAAACAAAAGCTGTTTCGGCATGCGGTGGCTGGGCATGCGGGCTACATGACCCAGCCATCGCAGCCTTGCCTGCCGGAGGAGCTCACCGATGGGACCCTGCCCAGATCTTTCAAGGATTTGTGAGCTCCTCACACAATCCAGTCTGGTTAAACTCAGGATGGATCGTAGGCAGGCCAGCCTAAATGTTTCTAACCGGCGAAGATGTTCCATTAGGGGGGTCCACGTTTCGCAAGCGTAGAGAAGGGAGGGAATGACCGTGGCCGAGAAGACCTGAAGCTTAGTGCGGAGCGACAGACCAGGTAGCTTCCACACAGCGTTACGCAACCGATGAAAAGATATTGCCGCTCGACTGATTCGGAGTGAGACCTCTGCTGTTAAACTGGAGCCAGTCATAAGCACACTGCCCAGGTATGGGAAACTCTCCACTCTCTCCACAACTGCCCCATCACCGATTGGGAGTTGTGGGGGTGGAGTGTCCGATGGTACAAAATACCCAGGCAGGTGCTTAGTTTTGGTGGGGCTGATGGTAAGGCCCCACCTCTTAGTGGCACGCTCCAGTCTCAGCAGCAGCGTCTCCAACTCCTCCTCTGACTGAGCAGCTATTACCAAGTCATCAGCATACATAACGTGGTTGAGCAATAGGGAGCCATCCCTTGACCGCACCCGGGCATCGATTAGCCTCCCATTATATCTGTACCATATGGAGATTCCCCCGGTACAGCTATTGAAGGCTTCACGAACTACGTGGTCAAAATAGATGTTAAATAATGTGGGAGCCAGAGGACATCCCTGTCGCACACCAAGGTGTACAGGGAATGGCTCTGACTCCCGGCCACGTAGTTTTACCCGGGCCCGCTCACCATCATGAAGGTCCTTAATGATCGTGAGCAGAGGGTCAGAGACTCCAAAAGCACGAAGAACAACCCAGAGCCCAGGCCTACTGATGGTATCATAGGCCTTGACCAGGTCAATAAAGCAGAGATGTAGGTCTTGTTGGAATTCCCTACACCTCTGCTGTAGCAGACGGACAGAAAATATGGCATCTGTGCAGGACCGCCCTTTCCTGAAACCGCATTGGAGCTCCGCAAGCCTCTCCTCAGCGTGCCTGGCAAAGCGATGTTGAATAATCCTTGACAGGACCTTTCCTGGCACACTGAGGAGTGAGACGCATACACACACGCAGACACACACGTGTACATACACACACGCAGACACACACATACATACACACATACACACACATACAACAACAACAACCGCCATTCGCCACTAAGTGGCGGTGACGTCACCACGACGCTTGTGCCAGGCTATGTGCACCCTGAGGCCACACATACACACATACATACACACACATACACACATACATACATACACGTCGTGTTACATCATCTGTGCAGAGCAGCTGCGCCCCACCCTACCCCACTCAGCCAACCCAACCACCCCACCCCACCCACCCCACCCCACCCAGCCAACCCACCCCACCCACCCACCCCACCCCACCCACCCCACCCACCCCAATCAGCCACCCCACCCACCCCACCCCACCCAGCCAACCCACCCCACCCCACCCGACCCACCCCACCCCACCCACCCCACCCCACTCAGCCAACCCACCCCACCCACCCCACCCAACCCCACCCTACTCACCCCACCCCACCCACCCACCCCACCCCACCCACCCCACCCAACCCCACCCCACACTACTCACCCCACCCCACCCACCCCACTCAGCCAACCCAACCACCCCACCCACTCCACTCAGCCACTCCACCCACCGCACCCAGCCACCCACCCCACTCCACCCACCCCACCCCAACAGCAAGTCAACAGCTGTTGTTAGCAGCAAGTCAGCTGCTGTTGTTAGCAGCAAGTCAACAGCTGTTGTTAGCAGCAAGTCAACAGCTGTTGTTAGCAGCAAGTTAACAGCTGTTGTTAGCAGCAAGTCAACAGCTGTTGTTAGCAGCAAGTCAACAGCTGTTGTTAGCAGCAAGTCAACAGCTGTTGTTAGCAGCAAGTCAGCAGCTGTTGTTAGCAGCAAGTCAACAGCTGTTGTTAGCAGCAAGTCAACAGCTGTTGTTAGCAGCAAGTCAACAGCTGTTGTTAGCAGCAAGTCAACAGCTGTTGTTAGCAGCAAGTCAACAGCTGTTGTTAGCAGCAAGTCAGCTGCTGTTGTTAGCAGCAAGTTAACAGCTGTTGTTAGCAGCAAGTTAACAGCTGTTGTTAGCAGCAAGTCAACAGCTGTTGTTAGCAGCAAGTTAACAGCTGTTGTTAGCAGCAAGTCAACAGCTGTTGTTAGCAGCAAGTCAACAGCTGTTGTTAGCAGCAAGTCAACAGCTGTTGTTGTTAGCAGCAAGTCAGCAGCTGTTGTTAGCAGCAAGTCAGCAGCTGTTGTTAGCAGCAAGTCAACAGCTGTTGTTAGCAGCAAGTTAACAGCTGTTGTTAGCAGCAAGTCAGCTGCTGTTGTTAGCAGCAAGTCAACAGCTGTTGTTAGCAGCAAGTTAACAGCTGTTGTTAGCAGCAAGTCAGCTGCTGTTGTTAGCAGCAAGTCAACAGCTGTTGTTAGCAGCAAGTTAACAGCTGTTGTTAGCAGCAAGTCAGCTGCTGTTGTTAGCAGCAAGTCAACAGCTGTTGTTAGCAGCAAGTTAACAGCTGTTGTTAGCAGCAAGTCAACAGCTGTTGTTAGCAGCAAGTCAGGTGCTGTTGTTAGCAGCAAGTCAACAGCTGTTGTTAGCAGCAAGTCAACAGCTGTTGTTAGCAGCAAGTCAACAGCTGTTGTTAGCAGCAAGTCAACAGCTGTTGTTAGCAGCAAGTTAACAGCTGTTGTTAGCAGCAAGTCAACAGCTGTTGTTAGCAGCAAGTCAACAGCTGTTGTTAGCAGCAAGTTAACAGCTGTTGTTAGCAGCAAGTCAACAGCTGTTGTTAGCAGCAAGTCAACAGCTGTTGTTAGCAGCAAGTCAACAGCTGTTGTTAGCAGCAAGTCAGCTGCTGTTGTTAGCAGCAAGTCAACAGCTGTTGTTAGCAGCAAGTCAACAGCTGTTGTTAGCAGCAAGTCAACAGCTGTTGTTAGCAGCAAGTCAGCTGCTGTTGTTAGCAGCAAGTTAACAGCTGTTGTTAGCAGCAAGTTAACAGCTGTTGTTGTTAGCAGCAAGTCAGCAGCTGTTGTTAGCAGCAAGTTAACAGCTGTTGTTAGCAGCAAGTCAACAGCTGTTGTTAGCAGCAAGTTAACAGCTGTTGTTAGCAGCAAGTCAACAGCTGTTGTTAGCAGCAAGTCAACAGCTGTTGTTAGCAGCAAGTCAACAGCTGTTGTTGTTAGCAGCAAGTCAGCAGCTGTTGTTAGCAGCAAGTCAGCAGCTGTTGTTAGCAGCAAGTCAACAGCTGTTGTTAGCAGCAAGTTAACAGCTGTTGTTAGCAGCAAGTCAGCTGCTGTTGTTAGCAGCAAGTCAACAGCTGTTGTTAGCAGCAAGTTAACAGCTGTTGTTAGCAGCAAGTCAGCTGCTGTTGTTAGCAGCAAGTCAACAGCTGTTGTTAGCAGCAAGTTAACAGCTGTTGTTAGCAGCAAGTCAGCTGCTGTTGTTAGCAGCAAGTCAACAGCTGTTGTTAGCAGCAAGTTAACAGCTGTTGTTAGCAGCAAGTCAACAGCTGTTGTTAGCAGCAAGTCAGGTGCTGTTGTTAGCAGCAAGTCAACAGTTGTTGTTAGCAGCAAGTCAACAGCTGTTGTTAGCGGCAAGTTAACAGCTGTTGTTAGCAGCAAGTCAACAGCTGTTGTTAGCAGCAAGTCAACAGCTGTTGTTAGCAGCAAGTCAACAGCTGTTGTTAGCAGCAAGTCAACAGCTGTTGTTAGCAGCAAGTCAGCAGCTGTTGTTAGCAGCAAGTTAACAGCTGTTGTTAGCAGCAAGTTAACAGCTGTTGTTAGCAGCAAGTCAACAGCTGCTGTCAGCTGTTGAATTGCTGCTGCTGTCAGCAGCAGCTGAATTTCTGCTGACAGCAGCGAGGCAGCTGCAGGTGACGGGTTTCAAGTGCGAACGTCACTCGCTTTTCAATGCGGCGGCGAAGATTGAGATCAGCTGTGGACGCAAGCACATTTCATTTTATATTTCTGTTCAATTTTCCTCGTTGATTTTCCTTTTTTTTAACATTCCCGCACGCAACTCCTGTACGAAGGGTTGCGACCTGAGTGGCCTCGCAGACCCGGAGTCTCGCCTTGTCTGCCCGGAGTTTGTGTGAACTTGTCCCATTGCCCTACAGAGTGAGTGGAGTTTGTGTGATCTTGTTCCATTGTCCTACAGAGTGAGTGGAGTTTGTGTGATCTTGTTCCATTGTCCTACAGAGTGAGTGGAGTTTGTGTGATCTTGTCCCATTGTCCTACAGAGTGAGTGGAGTTTGTGTGATCTTGTCCCATTGTTCTACAGAGTGAGTGGAGTTTGTGTGATCTCGTCCCATTGTCCTACAGAGTGAGTGGAGTTTGTGTGAGCTTGTTCCATTGTCCTACAGAGTGAGTGGAGTTTGTGTGACCTTGTCCCATTGTCCTACAGAGTGAGTGGAGTTTGTGTGATCTTGTTCCATTGTTCTACAGAGTGAGTGGAGTTTGTGTGATCTTGTTCCATTGTCCTGCAGAGTGAGTGGAGTTTGTGTGATCTTGTTCCATTGTCCTACGGAGTGAGTGGAGTTTGTGTGATCTTGTTCCATTGTCCTACAGAGTGAGTGGAGTTTGTGTGATCTTGTTCCATTGCCCTACAGAGTGAGTGGAGTTTGTGTGATCTTGTCCCATTGTCCTACAGAGTGAGTGGAGTTTGTGTGATCTTGCCCCATTGCCCTACAGAGTGAGTGGAGTTTGTGTGATCTTGTTCCATTGTCCTACAGAGTGAGTGGAGTTTGTGTGATCTTGTTCCATTGTCCTACAGAGTGAGTGGAGTTTGTGCGATCTTGTCCCATTGTCCTACAGAGTGAGTGGAGTTTGTGTGATCTTGTCCCCTTGTCCTACAGAGTGAGTGGAGTTTGTGTGATCTTGTTCCATTGTCCTACAGAGTGAGTGGAGTTTGTGTGATCTTGTCCCATTGCCCTACAGAGTGAGTGGAGTTTGTGTGATCTTATTCCATTGTCCTACAAAGTGAGTGGAGTTTGTGTGATCTTGACCCATTGTCCTACAGAGTGAGTGGAGTTTGTGTGATCTTGTTCCATTGTCCTACAAAGTGAGTGGAGTTTGTGTGATCTTGTCCCATTGTTCTACAGAGTGAGTGGAGTTTGTGTGATCTTGACCCATTGTCCTACAGAGTGAGTGGAGTTTGTGTGATCTTATTCCATTGTCCTACAAAGTGAGTGGAGTTTGTGTGATCTTGTCCCATTGTTCTACAGAGTGGAGTTTGTGTGATCTTGTCCCATTGTCCTACAGAGTGAGTGGAGTTTGTGTGATCTTGTCCCCTTGTCCTACAGAGTGAGTGGAGTTTGTGTGATCTTGTTCCATTGTCCTACAGAGTGAGTGGAGTTTGTGTGATCTTGTCCCATTGCCCTACAGAGTGAGTGGAGTTTGTGTGAACTTGTCCCATTGCCCTACAGAGTGAGTGGAGTTTGTGTGATCTTGTTGCATTGTCCTACAGAGTGAGTGGAGTTTGTGTGATCTTGTTCCATTGTCCTACAGAGTGAGTGGAGTTTGTGTGATCTTGTCCCATTGCCCTACAGAGTGAGTGGAGTTTGTGTGATCTTGTTCCATTGTCCTACAGAGTGAGTGGAGTTTGTGTGATCTTGTCCCATTGTCCTACAGAGTGAGTGGAGTTTGTGTGATCTTGTCCTATTGCCCTACAGAGTGAGTGGAGTTTGTGTGATCTTGACCCATTGTTCTACAGAGTGAGTGGAGTTTGTGTGATCTTGTTCCATTGTCCTACAGAGTGAGTGGAGTTTGTGTGATCTTGTTCCATTGTCCTACAGAGTGAGTGGAGTTTGTGTGATCTTGTTCCATTGTCCTACAGAGTGAGTGGAGTTTGTGTGATCTTGTCCCATTGTCCTACAGAGTGAGTGGAGTTTGTGTGATCTTGTTCCATTGTCCTACAGAGTGAGTGGAGTTTGTGTGATCTTGTTCCATTGTTCTACAGAGTGAGTGGAGTTTGTGTGATCTTGTTCCATTGTTCTACAGAGTGAGTGGAGTTTGTGTGATCTTGTTCCATTGCCCTACAGAGTGAGTGGAGTTTGTGTGAACTTGTCCCATTGCCCTACAGAGTGAGTGGAGTTTGTGTGATCTTGTTGAATTGTCCTACAGAGTGAGTGGAGTTTGTGTGATCTTGTTCCATTGTTCTACAGAGTGAGTGGAGTTTGTGTGATCTTGTTCCATTGTTCTACAGAGTGAGTGGAGTTTGTGTGATCTTGTTCCATTGTCCTACAGAGTGAGTGGAGTTTGTGTGATCTTGTCCCATTGTCCTACAGAGTGAGTGGAGTTTGTGTGATCTTGTCCTATTGCCCTACAGAGTGAGTGGAGTTTGTGTGATCTTGACCCATTGTTCTACAGAGTGAGTGGAGTTTGTGTGATCTTGTTCCATTGTCCTACAGAGTGAGTGGAGTTTGTGTGATCTTGTTCCATTGTCCTACAGAGTGAGTGGAGTTTGTGTGATCTTGTTCCATTGTCCTACAGAGTGAGTGGAGTTTGTGTGATCTTGTCCCATTGTCCTACAGAGTGAGTGGAGTTTGTGTGAGCTTGTTCCATTGTTCTACAGAGTGAGTGGAGTTTGTGTGATCTTGTTCCATTGTCCTACAGAGTGAGTGGAGATTGTGTGATCTTGTTCCATTGTCCTACAGAGTGAGTGGAGATTGTGTGATCTTGTTCCATTGTCCTACAGAGTGAGTAGAGTTTGTGTGATCTTGTTCCATTGTCCTACAGAGTGAGTGGAGTTTGTGTGATCTTGTTCCATTGTCCTACAGAGTGAGTGGAGTTTGTGTGATCTTGTCCCATTGCCCTACAGAGTGAGTGGAGTTTGTGTGATCTTGACCCATTGTTCTACAGAGTGAGTGGAGTTTGTGCGATCTTGTTCCATTGTCCTACAGAGTGAGTGGAGTTTGTGTGATCTTGTTCTATTGTCCTACAGAGTGAGTGGAGTTTTTTGTGATCTCCCATTGTTCTACAGAGTAGAGTTTGTGTGATCTCCCATTGTCCTACAGAGTGAGTGGAGTTTGTGTGATCTTGTTCCATTGTCCTACAGAGTGAGTGGAGTTTGTGTGATCTTGTCCTATTGCCCTACAGAGTGAGTGGAGTTTGTGTGATCTTGTCCCATTGTCCTACAGAGTGAGTGGAGTTTGTGTGAGCTTGTTCCATTGTTCTACAGAGTGAGTGGAGTTTGTGTGATCTTGTTCCATTGTCCTACAGAGTGAGTGGAGTTTGTGTGATCTTGTTCCATTGTTCTACAGAGTGAGTGGAGTTTGTGTGATCTTGTTCCATTGTCCTACAGAGTGAGTGGAGTTTGTGTGATCTTGTCCCATTGTCCTACAGAGTGAGTGGAGTTTGTGTGATCTTGTCCTATTGCCCTACAGAGTGAGTGGAGTTTGTGTGATCTTGACCCATTGTTCTACAGAGTGAGTGGAGTTTGTGTGATCTTGTTCCATTGTCCTACAGAGTGAGTGGAGTTTGTGTGATCTTGTTCCATTGTCCTACAGAGTGAGTGGAGTTTGTGTGATCTTGTTCCATTGTCCTACAGAGTGAGTGGAGTTTGTGTGATCTTGTCCCATTGTCCTACAGAGTGAGTGGAGTTTGTGTGAGCTTGTTCCATTGTTCTACAGAGTGAGTGGAGTTTGTGTGATCTTGTTCCATTGTCCTACAGAGTGAGTGGAGATTGTGTGATCTTGTTCCATTGTCCTACAGAGTGAGTGGAGATTGTGTGATCTTGTTCCATTGTCCTACAGAGTGAGTGGAGTTTGTGTGATCTTGTTCCATTGTCCTACAGAGTGAGTGGAGTTTGTGTGATCTTGTTCCATTGTCCTACAGAGTGAGTGGAGTTTGTGGGATCTTGTCCCATTGCCCTACAGAGTGAGTGGAGTTTGTGTGATCTTGACCCATTGTTCTACAGAGTGAGTGGAGTTTGTGCGATCTTGTTCCATTGTCCTACAGAGTGAGTGGAGTTTGTGTGATCTTGTCCTATTGCCCTACAGAGTGAGTGGAGTTTGTGTGATCTTGTCCCATTGTCCTACAGAGTGAGTGGAGTTTGTGTGAGCTTGTTCCATTGTTCTACAGAGTGAGTGGAGTTTGTGTGATCTTGTTCCATTGTCCTACAGAGTGAGTGGAGTTTGTGTGATCTTGTTCCATTGTTCTACAGAGTGAGTGGAGTTTGTGTGATCTTGTTCCATTGTCCTACAGAGTGAGTGGAGTTTGTGTGATCTTGTTCCATTGTCCTACAGAGTGAGTGGAGTTTGTGTGATCTTGTTCCATTGTCCTACAGAGTGAGTGGAGTTTGTGTGATCTTGTCCCATTGTCCTACAGAGTGAGTGGAGTTTGTGTGAGCTTGTTCCATTGTTCTACAGAGTGAGTGGAGTTTGTGTGATCTTGTTCCATTGTCCTACAGAGTGAGTGGAGATTGTGTGATCTTGTTCCATTGTCCTACAGAGTGAGTGGAGATTGTGTGATCTTGTTCCATTGTCCTACAGAGTGAGTGGAGTTTGTGTGATCTTGTTCCATTGTCCTACAGAGTGAGTGGAGTTTGTGTGATCTTTTTCCATTGTCCTACAGAGTGAGTGGAGTTTGTGTGATATTGTCCCATTGCCCTACAGAGTGAGTGGAGTTTGTGTGATCTTGACCCATTGTTCTACAGAGTGAGTGGAGTTTGTGTGATCTTGTTCTATTGTCCTACAGAGTGAGTGGAGTTTTTGTGATCTCCCATTGTTCTACAGAGTAGAGTTTGTGTGATCTCCCATTGTCCTACAGAGTGAGTGGAGTTTGTGTGATCTTGTTCCATTGTCCTACAGAGTGAGTGGAGTTTGTGTGATCTTGTCCCATTGTCCTACAGAGTGAGTGGAGTTTGTGATCTTGTCCTATTGCCCTACAGAGTGAGTGGAGTTTGTGTGATCTTGACCCATTGTTCTACAGAGTGAGTGGAGTTTGTGTGATCTTGTTCCATTGTCCTACAGAGTGAGTGGAGTTTGTGTCATCTTGTTCAATTGTCCTACAGAGTGAGTGGAGTCTGTGTGATCTTGTTCCATTGTCCTACAGAGTGAGTGGAGTTTGTGTGATCTTGTCCCATTGTCCTACAGAGTGAGTGGAGTTTGTGTGAGCTTGTTCCATTGTTCTACAAAGTGAGTGGAGTTTGTGTGATCTTGTTCCATTGTCCTACAGAGTGAGTGGAGATTGTGTGATCTTGTTCCATTGTCCTACAGAGTGAGTGGAGATTGTGTGATCTTGTTCCATTGTCCTACAGAGTGAGTGGAGTTTGTGTGATCTTGTTCCATTGTCCTACAGAGTGAGTGGAGTTTGTGTGATCTTGTTCCATTGTCCTACAGAGTGAGTGGAGTTTGTGTGATCTTGTCCCATTGCCCTACAGAGTGAGTGGAGTTTGTGTGATCTTGACACATTGTTCAACAGAGTGAGTGGAGTTTGTGCGATCTTGTTCCATTGTCCTACAGAGTGAGTGGAGTTTGTGTGATCTTGTTCTATTGTCCTACAGAGTGAGTGGAGTTTTTGTGATCTCCCATTGTTCTACAGAGTAGAGTTTGTGTGATCTCCCATTGTCCTACAGAGTGAGTGGAGTTTGTGTGATCTTGTTCCATTGTCCTACAGAGTGAGTGGAGTTTGTGTGATCTTGTCCCATTCTCCTACAGAGTGAGTGGAGTTTGTGTGATCTTGTTCCATTGTCCTACAGAGTGAGTGGAGTTTGTGTGATCTTATTCCATTGTCCTACAGAGTGAGTGGAGTTTGTGTGAACTCGTCCCATTGTCCTACAGAGTGAGTGGAGTTTGTGTGATCTTGTTCCATTGTCCTACAGAGTGAGTGGAGTTTGTGCGATCTTGTCCCATTGTCCTATAGAGTGAGTGGAGTTTGTGTGATCTTGTCCCATTGTTCTACAGAGTGAGTGGAGTTTGTGTAATCTTTACCCATTGTCCTACAGAGTGAGTGGAGTTTGTGTGATCTTGTTCCATTGTCCTACAGAGTGAGTGGAGTTTGTGTGATCTTGTTCCATTGTCCTACAGAGTGAGTGGAGTTTGTGTGATCTTGACCCATAGCCCTACAGAGTGAGTGGAGTTTGTGTGATCTTGTTCCATTGTCCTACAGAGTGAGTGGAGTTTGTGTGATCTTGTTCCATTGTCCTAGAGAGTGAGTGGAGTTTGTGTGATCTTGACCCATTGCCCTACAGAGTGAGTGGAGTTTGTGTGATCTTGTTCCATTGTCCTACAGAGTGAGTGGAGTTTGTGTGATCTTGTTCCATTTTCCTACAGAGTGAGTGGAGTTTGTGTGATCTTGTTCCAGTGTCCTACAGAATGAGCGGGGTTTGTGTGATCTTGTTCCATTGTCCTACAGAGTGAGTGGAGTTTGTGTGATCTTGACCCATTGCCCTACAGAGTGAGTGGAGTTTGTGTGATCTTGTCCCATTGTTCTACAGAGTGAGTGGAGTTTGTGTGAACTCGTCCCATTGTCCTACAGAGTGAGTGGAGTTTGTGTGATCTTGTTCCATTGTCCTACAGAGTGAGTGGAGTTTGTGTGATCTTGTTCCATTGTCCTACAGAGTGAGTGGAGTTTGTGTGATATTGTCCCATTGCCCTACAGAGTGAGTGGAGTTTGTGTGATCTTGACCCATTGTTCTACAGAGTGAGTGGAGTTTGTGTGATCTTGTTCTATTGTCCTACAGAGTGAGTGGAGTTTTTGTGATCTCCCATTGTTCTACAGAGTAGAGTTTGTGTGATCTCCCATTGTCCTACAGAGTGAGTGGAGTTTGTGTGATCTTGTTCCATTGTCCTACAGAGTGAGTGGAGTTTGTGTGATCTTGTCCCATTGTCCTACAGAGTGAGTGGAGTTTGTGATCTTGTCCTATTGCCCTACAGAGTGAGTGGAGTTTGTGTGATCTTGACCCATTGTTCTACAGAGTGAGTGGAGTTTGTGTGATCTTGTTCCATTGTCCTACAGAGTGAGTGGAGTTTGTGTCATCTTGTTCAATTGTCCTACAGAGTGAGTGGAGTCTGTGTGATCTTGTTCCATTGTCCTACAGAGTGAGTGGAGTTTGTGTGATCTTGTCCCATTGTCCTACAGAGTGAGTGGAGTTTGTGTGAGCTTGTTCCATTGTTCTACAAAGTGAGTGGAGTTTGTGTGATCTTGTTCCATTGTCCTACAGAGTGAGTGGAGATTGTGTGATCTTGTTCCATTGTCCTACAGAGTGAGTGGAGATTGTGTGATCTTGTTCCATTGTCCTACAGAGTGAGTGGAGTTTGTGTGATCTTGTTCCATTGTCCTACAGAGTGAGTGGAGTTTGTGTGATCTTGTTCCATTGTCCTACAGAGTGAGTGGAGTTTGTGTGATCTTGTCCCATTGCCCTACAGAGTGAGTGGAGTTTGTGTGATCTTGACCCATTGTTCAACAGAGTGAGTGGAGTTTGTGCGATCTTGTTCCATTGTCCTACAGAGTGAGTGGAGTTTGTGTGATCTTGTTCTATTGTCCTACAGAGTGAGTGGAGTTTTTGTGATCTCCCATTGTTCTACAGAGTAGAGTTTGTGTGATCTCCCATTGTCCTACAGAGTGAGTGGAGTTTGTGTGATCTTGTTCCATTGTCCTACAGAGTGAGTGGAGTTTGTGTGATCTTGTCCCATTCTCCTACAGAGTGAGTGGAGTTTGTGTGATCTTGTTCCATTGTCCTACAGAGTGAGTGGAGTTTGTGTGAACTCGTCCCATTGTCCTACAGAGTGAGTGGAGTTTGTGTGATCTTGTTCCATTGTCCTACAGAGTGAGTGGAGTTTGTGCGATCTTGTCCCATTGTCCTATAGAGTGAGTGGAGTTTGTGTGATCTTGTCCCATTGTTCTACAGAGTGAGTGGAGTTTGTGTAATCTTTACCCATTGTCCTACAGAGTGAGTGGAGTTTGTGTGATCTTGTTCCATTGTCCTACAGAGTGAGTGGAGTTTGTGTGATCTTGTTCCATTGTCCTACAGAGTGAGTGGAGTTTGTGTGATCTTGACCCATAGCCCTACAGAGTGAGTGGAGTTTGTGTGATCTTGTTCCATTGTCCTACAGAGTGAGTGGAGTTTGTGTGATCTTGTTCCATTGTCCTAGAGAGTGAGTGGAGTTTGTGTGATCTTGTTCCATTGTCCTACAGAGTGAGTGGAGTTTGTGTGATCTTGTTCCATTTTCCTACAGAGTGAGTGGAGTTTGTGTGATCTTGTTCCAGTGTCCTACAGAATGAGCGGGGTTTGTGTGATCTTGTTCCATTGTCCTACAGAGTGAGTGGAGTTTGTGTGATCTTGACCCATTGCCCTACAGAGTGAGTGGAGTTTGTGTGATCTTGTCCCATTGTTCTACAGAGTGAGTGGAGTTTGTGTGAACTCGTCCCATTGTCCTACAGAGTGAGTGGAGTTTGTGTAATCTTGTTCCATTGTCCTACAGAGTGAGTGGAGTTTGTGTGATCTTGTTCCATTGTCCTACAGAGTGAGTGGAGTTTGTGTGATCTTGTCCCATTGTTCTACAGAGTGAGTGGAGTTTGTGTGATCTTGTCCCATTGTCCTACAGAGTGAGTGGAGTTTGTGTGATCTTGTCCCATTGTCCTACAGAGTGAGTGGAGTTTGTGTGATCTTGTCCCATTGTCCTACAGAGTGAGTGGAGATTGTGTGATCTTGACCCATTGTCCTACAGAGTGAGTGGAGATTGTGTGATCTTGTTCCATTGTCCTACAGAGTGAGTGGAGTTTGTGTGATCTTGTCCCATTGTCCTACAGAGTGAGTGGAGTTTGTGTGATCTTGTTCCATTGTCCTACAGAGTGAGTGGAGTTTGTGTGATCTTGTCCCATTGTTCTACAGAGTGAGTGGAGTTTGTGTGATCTTGTCCCATTGTTCTACAGAGTGAATGGAGTTCGTGTGATCTCCCATTGTTCTACAGAGTGAGTGGAGTTTGTGTGATCTTGTTCCATTGTCCTACAGAGTGAGTGGAGTTTGTGTGATCTTGGTCCATTGTCCTACAGAGTGAGTGGAGTTTGTGTGATCTTGTTCTATTGTCCTACAGAGTGAGTGGAGTTTGTGTGATCTTGTTCCATTGTCCTACAGAGTGAGTGGAGTTTGTGTGATCTTGTCCCATTGTCCTACAGAGTGAGTGGAGTTTGTGTGATCTTGTCCTATTGCCCTACAGAGTGAGTGGAGTTTGTGTGATCTTGACCCATTGTTCTACAGAGTGAGTGGAATTTGTGTGATCTTGTCCCATTGTCCTACAGAGTGAGTGGAGTTTGTGTGATCTTGTTCCATTGTCCTACAGAGTGAATGGAGTTTGTGTGATCTTGTTCCATTGTCCTACAGAGTGAGTGGAGTTTGTGTGATCTTGTTCTATTGTCCTACAGAGTGAGTGGAGTTTGTGTGATCTTGACCCATTGTCCTACAGAGTGAGTGGAGATTGTGTGATCTTGTTCCATTGTCCTACAGAGTGAGTGGAGTTTGTGTGATCTTGTCCCATTGTCCTACAGAGTGAGTGGAGTTTGTGTGATCTTGTTCCATTGTCCTACAGAGTGAGTGGAGTTTGTGTGATCTTGTCCCATTGTTCTACAGAGTGAGTGGAGTTTGTGTGATCTTGTCCCATTGTTCTACAGAGTGAATGGAGTTCGTGTGATCTCCCATTGTTCTACAGAGTGAGTGGAGTTTGTGTGATCTTGTTCCATTGTCCTACAGAGTGAGTGGAGTTTGTGTGATCTTGGTCCATTGTCCTACAGAGTGAGTGGAGTTTGTGTGATCTTGTTCTATTGTCCTACAGAGTGAGTGGAGTTTGTGTGATCTTGTTCCATTGTCCTACAGAGTGAGTGGAGTTTGTGTGATCTTGTCCCATTGTCCTACAGAGTGAGTGGAGTTTGTGTGATCTTGTCCTATTGCCCTACAGAGTGAGTGGAGTTTGTGTGATCTTGACCCATTGTTCTACAGAGTGAGTGGAATTTGTGTGATCTTGTCCCATTGTCCTACAGAGTGAGTGGAGTTTGTGTGATCTTGTTCCATTGTCCTACAGAGTGAATGGAGTTTGTGTGATCTTGTTCCATTGTCCTACAGAGTGAGTGGAGTTTGTGTGATCTTGTTCCATTGTCTTACAGAGTGAGTGGAGTTTGTGTGATCTTGTTCCATTGTCCTACAGAGTGAGTGGAGTTTGTGTGAACTCGTCCCATTGTCCTACAGAGTGAGTGGAGTTTGTGTGATCTTGTTCCATTGTCCTACAGAGTGAGTGGAGTTTGTGTGATCTTGTTCCATTGTCCTACAGAGTGAGTGGAGTTTGTGTGATCTTGTTCCATTGTCCTACAGAGTGAGTGGAGTTTGTGTGATCTTGTCCCATTGCCCTATAGAGTGAGTGGAGTTTGTGTGATCTTGTTCCATTGTCCTACAGAGTGAGTGGAGTTTGTGTGATCTTGTTCCATTGTCCTACAGATTGAGTGGAGTTTGTGCGATCCTGTTCCATTGTCCTACAGAGTGAGTGGAGTTTGTGTGATCTTGTTCCATTGTCCTACAGAGTGAGTGGAGTTTGTGTGATCTCCCATTGTTCTACAGAGTGGAGTTTGTGTGATCTCCCATTGTCCTAGAGAGTGAGTGGAGTTTGTGTGATCTTGTTCCATTGCCCTACAGAGTGAGTGGAGTTTGTGTGATCTTGTTCCATTGTCCTACAGAGTGAGTGGAGTTTGTGTGATCTTGTCCCATTGTTCTACAGAGTGAGTGGGGTTCGTGTGATCTTGTTCCATTGTCCTACAGAGTGAGTGGAGTTTGTGTGATCTTGTCCCATTGTTCTACAGAGTGAGTGGAGTTTGTGTGAACTCGTCCCATTGTCCTACAGAGTGAGTGGAGTTTGTGTGATCTTGTTCCATTGTCCTACAGAGTGAGTGGAGTTTGTGTGATCATGTCCCATTGTCCTACAGAGTGAGTGGAGTTTGTGTGATCTTGTTCCATTGTCCTACAGAGTGAGTGGAGTTTGTGTGATCTTGTCCCATTGTTCTACAGAGTGAGTGGAGTTTGTGTGATCTCCCCCTGTTCTACAGAGTGAGTGGAGTTTGTGTGATCTCCCCCTGTTCTACAGAGTGAGAGTGAGTGGAGTTTGTATGATCTCCCCCTGTTCTACAGAGTGAGAGTGCGTGAGTGGAGTTTGTATGATCTCCCCCTGTTCTACAGAGTGAGAGTGAGTGAGAGGAGTTTGTATGATCTCCCCCTGTTCTACACAGTGAGAGTGAGTGAGTAGAGTTTGTATGATCTCCCCCTGTTCTACAGAGTGAGAGTGCGTGAGTGGAGTTTGTATGATCTCCCCCTGTTCTACAGAGTGAGAGTGAGTGAGTAGAGTTTGTATGATCTCCCCCTGTTCTACAGAGTGAGAGCGGGTGAGTAGAGTTCGTATGAACTCCCCCTGTTCTACAGAGTGAGTGGAGTTTGTATGATCTCCCCCTGTTCTACAGAGTGAGTGAGTGGAGTTTGTGTGATCTCCTCATGTTCTACAGAGTGAGAGTGAGTGAGTAGAGTTTGTATGATCTCCCCCTGTTCTACAGAGTGAGTGAGTGGAGTTTGTATGATCTCCCCCTGTTTTACAGAGTGAGTGAGTGAAATTTGTATGATCTCCCCCTGTTCTACACAGTGAGTGGGTGGAGTTTGTATGATCCCCCCATGTTCTATAGAGTGATTGAGTGGAGTATGTATGATCTCCCCCTGTTCTACACAGTGAGTGAGTAGAGCTTGTATGATCTCCCCCTGTTCTACACAGTGAGTGGGTGGAGTTTGTATGATCTCCCCCTGTTCTACAGAGTGAGTGTGTGGAGTTTGTATGATAGCTGTTCAAAAACAAAGTAAAAACCAAGGTTTCCGATTGGAGAAAAGAGGCCTCCACAGGGATTGGTCAGGAGGCAGGGATTAGTCAGGAGGCAGGGATTGGTCAGGAGGCAGGGACTGGTCAGGAGGCAGGGATTGGTCAGGAGGCAGGGACTGGTCAGGAGGCAGGGATTTGTCAGGAGGCAGGGATTGGTCAGGAGGCAGGGATTGGTCAGGAGGCAGGGATTGGTCAGGAGGCAGGGATTGGTCAGGAGGCAGGGATTGGCCAGGAGGCAGGGATTGGTCAGGAGGCAGGGATTGGTCAGGATGCAGGGATTGGTCAGGAGGCAGGGATTGGTCAGGAGGCAGGGATTGGCCAGGAGGCAGGGATTGGTCAGGAGGCAGAGATTGGTCAGGAGGCAGGGACTGGTCAGGAGGCAGGGATTGGTCAGGAGGCAGGGACTGGTCAGGAGGCAGGGATTCGTCAGGAGGCAGGGCTTGGTCAGGAGGCAGGGATTGGTCAGGAGGCAGGGATTGGTCAGGAGGCAGGGATTGGTCAGGAGGCAGGGATTTGTCAGGAGGCAGGGATTGGTCATAGCCATTTCTGTGACCAGTCACAAGCTAATCACTCAGCTATTTCAATGCTAAATTCTATGCTAATTCCTTTGTCAAGGGGTGCCTCTGTGGATGTGTATGCTTTGACTTTAACATAGCCATTTCTGTGACCAGTCACAAGCTAATCACTCAGCTATTTCAATGCTAAATTCTATGCTAATTTCCTTTGTCAAGGGGTGCCTCTGTGGATGTGTAGGCTTTGACTTTAACATAGCCATTTCTGTGACCAGTCACAAGCTAATCACTCAGCTATTTCAATGCTAAATTCAATGCTAATTCCTTTGTCAAGGCGCTCTGTTTCTTCTCACACAGCTTAAAGGTCGCGATCTGAGCTTGGCTGTGTTCGCTCCAGCGCTGTCCTCCAGACAGTCTCGTCCCTTCACCTGATGAAGGCCGCTTGTGTTGTGGCCGAAACGTCGTGAGAATTTTTATCGCGTTATTTTATTTTATCAATTTATTATTTCATTCTCATTCTACGTGGTGGCGACTTTACCGAAAGAACCAAAGAAGGTGAATCCTTGCGGCCACGAAAGCTTTAAATCGAAATTGAACCGCCTCTACGGGGAGGGATTCCACACGACACAACCTTAGTGAGAATTTTATCGTCTGATTTTATCAATTTATTATTTTATCCTCAATCTACGTGGTGGTGACTTTACCGAAAGAACCAAAGAAGATAAAACGATTTGTTTTTTTGTGTGTTTCTCTACCAGGCAAGCACACCCTGAGCAGCTGGCCGTCACAATTGGCAGAGCAACTTGGGGGTTGGCTGATGTCTGTAAATGCGGAGGTAATACAAAACCCGAAGACTCTGAGAACAACAAAAAAATTCCAACGGGGGGAGAGAGAGAGAGAGCGGAGCGGAGCGTGAAATCTTTCGTGAGATCTTTAATTTAAAAAGGCATGGTGGTGGTGGTGGTGTTACATAAAGCAAAGCATTGCAAAAAAGAAACCGCAAAAAAACGAAGCAAAGTGCCGACTACAACGAGCATCTTCTCGTTTCCTCTGATGGTTAAGAACATTTAAAAAAAAGTGTGGAGGGAGATGACGCTGAATCCACGTAAGAGAGCAGCGGGCTGCGGGGTCACGGTCGCGGCCCACGACCTTCTGTATACCGGGCGAGAGAGTTAACATCTCACCACGGGGAGAGCGAGAGCGAGACGCGTGAACTCCAAATATGATGTCGTGGTCATTTTTTTTTTTCAATGAGGAAATTCGAGGTGGCCGGGAGATGTTGACTGCCTCGCCCGGTCTACAGGAGGTCGTGGGTTGTGTATTTGTGTGTGTCTCTCTCTCTCTCTCATCATCATCACGGTGGCTATGAGATGTTGACTACCTCGCCAGGTCTACAGGACGTCGTGAGTTGTGTATTTGTGTGTCTCTCTCTCATCATCACGGTGGCTAGGAGATGTTGACTACCTCGCCTGGTCTACAGGAAGTCGTGAGTTGTGTATTTGTGTCTCTCTCATCATCATCATGGTGACTAGGGGGTGTTAATTACCTGTATCTCTATAGGTCTCTATGGGTCTCTTGTATCTCTATGTATCTCTATGGGTCTCTATGTATCTCTATGGGTCTCTATGTGTATCTATATGCGTATCTCTATGGGTCTCTATGTATCTCTATCGGCCTCTATGTATCTCTCTGCGTCTCTATGTGTATCTATATGCGTATCTCTACGGGTCTCTATGTATCTCTACGGGTCTCTATGTATCTCTATGGGTCTCTATGTATCTCTATGTATCTCTATGGGTCTCTATGTGTATCTACATGCGTATCTCTACGGGTCTCTATGTATCTCTATGTATCTCTAAGTATCTCTATGGGTCTCTATGTGTATCTCTATGTATCTCTACGGGTCTCTATGTATCTCTATGTATCTCTATGTATCTCTATGGGTCTCTATGTATCTCTATGTATCTCTCTGCATCTCTATGTGTATCTATATGCGTATCTCTACGGGTCTCTATGTATCTCTACGGGTCTCTATGTATCTCTATGGGTCTCTATGTATCTCTATGTATCTCTATGGGTCTCTATGTGTATCTACATGCGTATCTCTACGGGTCTCTATGTATCTCTATGTATCTCTATGGGTCTCTATGTGTATCTCTATGTATCGCTATGTATCTCTACGGGTCTCTATGTATCTCTACGGGTCTCTATGTATCTCTATGTATCTCTATGTATCTCTACGGGTCTCTATGTATCTCTATGGGTCTCTATGTATCTCTATGTATCTCTATGTATCTCTACGGGTCTCTATGTATCTCTATGTATCTCTATGGGTCTCTATGTGTATCTATATGCGTATCTCTATGGGTCTCTATGTATCTCTATGGGTCTCTATGTGTATCTCTATGTATCTCTACGGGTCTCTGTGCATAAAGACCGTATATGCAAGTCCACATGACGACGATGACGACGATGACGACGACGATGACGTCGCCGACGATGACAATGACGATGACAATGACGATGACAATGACGACGACGCCGATGACGCCGATGACGCCGACGCTGACGCCGATGACGTCGCCGACGCCGCCGATGACGCCGCTGATATTGGCCCCTCGGCCGAGTCGTTATCGCCACCGGCTCGCGGGCGTTCGCTTCCGGGGGGGGGGGGGGTGGGGGGGGGGGTGGGGTGGGGGTGGGGGTGGGGGTGGCGATTCTCCCCTCGACCTTTGAAAAAGAGATCGCTCAGCGCGTGACTTCCATAGTTTCATTTGTTTGTTGGTGCGGCGCTGTGAGGCATTGGGCTCTCGAACCGGGCGCGAAGCTCAACGAACGAACACACAAAACACAAAACACACGGGCAAGAAAAAAACATCTTAAAGTGGCTACGTGTGTTGACTGTGCAAACAGAAAAAAATCCAGGGGGGAAATAATTTTAAAAAAAAACGTCAAAATATTCCTGGAATAAGCACGGTGTGTAAACCACCACCAAGGCTGTGTGGTGCAAAAAAATCCCAGTGGGATGCAAGTCAAACAACAACAACAAACACAACAACAACCACAACAACAAACACAACAACAACAAACACAACAACAACAACCACAACAACAACAACAACAACCACAACAACAACAACCACAAGACAACTTAGATTAAGGCCATCAGTCTAACTCCGTACTACAACAACAACCACCACAAGACAACTTAGATTAAGGCCATCAGTCTAACTCCGTACCACAACAACAACCACAAGACAACTTAGATTAAGGCCATCAGTCTAACTCCGTTACTACAACAACAACCACAAGACAACTTAGATTAAGGCCATCAGTCAAACTCCGTACTACAACAACCACCACAAGACAACTTAGATTAAGGCCATCAGTCTAACTCCGTTACTACAACAACCACAACAACCACCACAAGACAACTTAGATTAAGGCCATCAGTCTAACTCCATTACTACAACAACAACAACCACAAGACAACTTAGATTAAGGCCATCAGTCTAACTCCGTTACTACAACAACCACCACAAGACAACTTAGATTAAGGCCATCAGTCTAACTCCGTTACTACAACAACAACCACCACAAGACAACTTAGATTAAGGCCATCAGTCTAACTCCGTTACTACTACAACAACAACAACCACAAGACAACTTAGATTAAGGCCATCAGTCTAACTCCGTACTACAACAACAACCACAAGACAACTTTAATTAAGGCCATCAGTCTAACTCCGTTACTACAACAACAACACCAACCACAAGACAACTTAGATTAAGGCCATCAGTATAACTCCGTTACTACAACAACAACCACCACAAGACAACTTAGATTACGGCCATCAGTCTAACTCCGTTACTACAACAACAACAACAACCACAAGACAACTTAGATTAAGGCCATCAGTCTAACTCCGTACTACAACAACAACCACCACAAGACAACTTAGATTAAGGCCATCAGTCTAACTCCGTTACTACAACAACAACAACAACCACAAGACAACTTAGATTAAGGCAATCAGTCTAACTCCGTACTACAACAACAACCACAAGACAACTTAGATTAAGGCCATCAGTCTAACTCCGTACTACAACAACAACAACCACAAGACAACTTAGATTAAGGCCATCAGTCTAACTCCGTTACTACAACAACAACAACCACAAGACAACTTAGATTAAGGCCATCAGTCTAACTCCGTACTACAACAACAACCACCACAAGACAACTTAGATTAAGGCCATCAGTCTAACTCCGTTACTACAACAACAACCACCACAAGACAACTTAGATTAAGGCCATCAGTCTAACTCTGTTACTACAACAACAACCACCACAAGACAACTTAGATTAAGGCCATCAGTCTAACTCTGTACTACAACAACAACCACCACAAGACAACTTAGATTAAGGCCATCAGTCTAACTCCGTTACTACAACAACAACCACAAGACAACTTAGATTAAGGCCATCAGTCTAACTCCGTTACTACAACAACAACCACAAGACAACTTAGATTAAGGCCATCAGTCTAACTCCGTACTACAACAACAACAACCACAAGACAACTTAGATTAAGGCCATCAGTCTAACTCCGTTACTACAACAACAACCACAAGACAACTTAGATTAAGGCCATCAGTCTAACTCCGTACTACAACAACAACCACAAGACAACTTAGATTAAGGCCATCAGTCTAACTCCGTTACTACAACAACAACAACAACCACAAGACAACTTAGATTAAGGCCATCAGTCTAACTCCGTTACTACAACAACAACAACAACAACCACAAGACAACTTAGATTAAGGCCATCAGTCTAACTCCGTTACTACAACAACAACCACCAGACAACTTAGATTAAGGCCATCAGTCTAACTCCGTTACTACAACAACAACAACAACAACAACCACAAGACAACTTAGATTAAGGCCATCAGTCTAACTCCGTTACTACAACAACAACAACAACCACAAGACAACTTAGATTAAGGCCATCAGTCTAACTCCGTTACTACAACAACAACCACCAGACAACTTAGATTAAGGCCATCAGTCTAACTCCGTTACTACAACAACAACCACAAGACAACTAAGATTAAGGCCATCAGTCTAACTCCGTACTACAACAACAACCACAAGACAACTTAGATTAAGGCCATCAGTCTAACTCCGTTACTACAACAACAACCACAAGACAACTTAGATTAAGGCCATCAGTCTAACTCCGTTACTACAACAACAACCACAAGACAACTTAGATTAAGGCCATCAGTCTAACTCCGTTACTACAACAACAACCACCAGACAACTTAGATTAAGGCCCTCAGTCTAACTCTGTACTACAACAACAACAAGACAACTTTAGATTAAGGCCATCAGTCTAACTCCGTACTACAACAACAACCACAAGACAACTTAGATTAAGGCCATCAGTCTAACTCCGTACTACAACAACAACCACCACAAGACAACTTAGATTAAGGCCATCAGTCTAACTCCGTTACTACTACAACAACAACAACAACCACAAGACAACTTAGATTAAGGCCATCAGTCTAACTCCGTTACTACAACAACAACCACAAGACAACTTAGATTAAGGCCATCAGTCTAACTCCGTACTACAACAACAACCACAAGACAACTTTAGATTAAGGCCATCAGTCTAACTCCGTTACTACAACAACAACAACCACAAGACAACTTAGATTAAGGCCGTCAGTCTAACTCCGTTACTACAACAACAACCACAAGACAACTTAGATTAAGGCCATCAGTCTAACTCCGTACTACAACAACAACCACAAGACAACTTATATTAAGGCCATCAGTCTAACTCCGTTACTACAACAACCACACGACAACTTAGATTAAGGCCATCAGTCTAACTCCGTTACTACAACAACAACCACAAGACAACTTAGATTAAGGCCGTCAGTCTAACTCCGTTACTACAACAACAACCACAAGACAACTTAGATTAAGGCCATCAGTCTAACTCCGCACTACAACAACAACCACAAGACAACTTAGATTAAGGCCATCAGTCTAACTCCGTTACTACAACAACAACCACAAGACAACTTAGATTAAGGCCATCAGTCTAACTCCGTACTACAACAACAACCACCACAAAACAACTTAGATTAAGGCCATCAGTCTAACTCCGTACTACAACAACAACCACAAGACAACTTAGATTAAGGCCATCAGTCTAACTCCGTTACTACAACAACCACAAGACAACTTTAGATTAAGGTCATCAGTCTAACTCAGTGCCACAATAAACATTAACGTGGCCAAAACCAAACAAAAAACGTTTTCGAAATCACCAAAATAAAAGCCATAAATGCAACGTAACAGCGGATCACAGGGACTATGACCGAATTTTTTTCTAACAATAAACCACAATCCAGAGCCGCGTTTTAGGCCGCTGAATAGCAGCGGCGGCTAGGGGTGTAACAACTCCTCCAGAGCAGTTTTGAGTGAAGATCTCACTGGTAGCGATTCAAGTCGCAGCTCATCGGCAATAGCATTGCAGACCCTGGGGGGCATCAATAGCAAAGGCCTTTGCTCCACCAGTTTTTGTACGGCAATAGGGGGGAATGCGAAGCTGATAGATGAGCGAAGACCTGAGGTCAATTCTATGCTAAATTCGATGCTAATTCCTTTGTCAAGGGGTTCCTCTGCGGATGTGTATACTTTAACTTAGCTATTTCAATGATACATTCTATGCTAATTCCTTTGTCAAGGGGTACCTCTGCGGATGTGTATACTTTAACTTAGCTATTTCAATGATACATTCTATGCTAATTCCTTTGTCAAGGGGTGCCTCTGCGGATGTGTATACTTTAACTTAGCTATTTCAATGATACATTCTATGCTAATTCCTTTGTCAAGCGGTACCTCTGCGGATGTGTATACTTTAACTTAGCTATTTCAATGATACATTCTATGCTAATTCCTTTGTCAAGGGGTACCTCTGCGGATGTGTATACTTTAACTTAGCTATTTCAATGAGCCATTTCAATGATACATTCTTTGCTAATTCCTTTGTCAAGGGGTTCCTCTGCGGATGTGTGTACTTTAACTTAGCTATTTCAATGAGCCATTTCAATTATACATTCTATGCTAATTCCTTTGTCAAGGGGTACCTCTGCGGATGTGTATACTTTAACTTAGCTATTTCAATGAGCCATTTCAATGATACATTCTATGCTAATTCCTTTGTCAAGGGGTACCTCTGCGGATGTGTATACTTTAACTTAGCTATTTCAATGAGCCATTTCAAGGGCTAAATTAAATGCTAATTCCTTTGTCAAGGCGCTTGGTCTTCTTTTTCTTCTCACACAGCTTAAAGGTCGCGATCTAAGCGTGGCTTCTCCCACTCCAGCGCTGTCCTACCAGACAGTCTCGTCCCCTTCACCTGATGAAGGCCGCTTGTGTTGTGGCCGAAACGTCGTGAGAATTTTGTTATTTTATTTTCGCCTACGTGACTTTACCCAATAGAACCAAAGGAGTATGGACCTGAGGTCAAATTTCGTTCCCTTGAAACAGAGAGGAGATCCAGCGGCAGAAAAGTCTGCGGAATTTTTCTTTCTTTCTGTTTTTACTTCGTGCGCGTCGGGGTGCGAGTTGACGACGTTACAGCAACGTTCGGCCAACGTACGAGAAGGTTGGAGGGGGGAGGAGATGGGGGGAAGGGGTGGGTGAGGCGGCGGTGTGAGGTCACCGCTTTTCCTGTGATAAGGAAAAGTCTGGCCCAGGCGCTTTCTGTGGTTTTGAACATTTATTTAATAACTCTCTCGCTCGCTCTCGCTCGCTCTTTATATATGTGTTCTTTTTTTCTTCCAATTCCGGATGGAAAATGTTACAGGGCGTCAGCCGTGTGCGGTAAAAAATAATAATCATTATAATTCTACCCTGGTGACCTGTTTTAGTCGAACATTCAAATCTACCCTGGTGCCCTGTTTAGTCGAATAATCAACTATCATGTGGTGCCCTGTTTAGTTGAATATTCAACTATCATCTGGTGCCCTGTTTAGTTGAATATTCAACTATCATCTGGTGCCCTGTTTAGTTGAATATTCAACTATCACCTGGTGCCCTGTTTAGTTGAATATTCAACTATCATCTAGTGCCCTGTTTAGTCGAATAATAAACTATCATGTGGTGCCCTGTTTAGTTGAATATTCAACTATCATCTGGTGCCCTGTTTAGTTGAATATTCAACTATCATCTGGTGCCCTGTTTAGTTGAATATTCAACTATCACCCTGGTGCCCTGTTTAGTTGAATATTCAACTATCATGTGGTGCCCTGTTTAGTTGAATATTCAACTATCATCTGGTGCCCTGTTTAGTTGAATATTCAACTATCACCCTGGTGACCTGTTTAGTTGAATATTCAACTATCATCTGGTGCCCTGTTTAGTTGAATATTCAACTATCATCAGGTGCCCTGTTTAGTTGAATATTCAACTATCATCTAGTGACCTGTTTAGTTGAATATTCAACTATCACCCAGGTGCCCTGTTTAGTTGAATATTCAACTACCATCTGGTGCCCTGTTTAGTTGAATATTCAACTATCACGCTGGTGCCCTGTTTAGTTGAATATTCAACTATCATCTGGTGCCCTGTTTAGTTGAATATTCAACTATCACGCTGGTGCCCTGTTTAGTTCAATATTCAACTATCATCTGGTGACCTGTTTAGTTGAATATTCAACTCTATCCTGGTGCCCTGTTTAGTTGAATATTCAACTCTACCCTGGTGCCCTGTATAGTTGAATATTCAACTATCATCTGGTGCACTGTTTAGTTGAATATTCAACTATCATCTGGTGCCCTGTTTAGTTGAATATTCAACTATCATCTGGTGACCTGTTTAGTTGAATATTCAACTATCATCTGGTGCCATGTTTAGTTGAATATTCAACTATCATCTGGTGCCCTGTTTAGTTGAATATTCAACTATCATCTGGTGCCCTGTTTAGTTGAATATTCAACTATCATCTGGTGCCCTGTTTAGTTGAATATTCAACTATCACCTAGTGCCCTGTTTAGTTGAATATTCAACTATCATCTGGTGCCCTGTTTAGTTGAATATTCATCTATCATCTGGTGCCATGTTTAGTTGAATATTCAACTATCATCTGGTGCCCTGTTTAGTTGAATATTCAACTATCATCTGGTGCCCTGTTTAGTTGAATATTCAACTATCACCCTGGTGACCTGTTTAGTTGAATATTCATCTATCATCTGGTGCCATGTTTAGTTGAATATTCACCTATCATCTGGTGCCCTGTTTAGTTGAATATTCAACTATCATCTGGTGCCATGTTTAGTTGAATATTCAACTATCATCTGGTGCCCTGTTTAGTTGAATATTCAACTATCACCCTGGTGCCCTGTTTAGTTGAATATTCAACTATCATCTGGTGACCTGTTTAGTTGAATATTCAACTATCATCTGGTGCCCTGTTTAGTTGAATATTCAACTATCATCTGGTGCCCTGTTTAGTTGAATATTCAACTATCACCCTGGTGCCCTGTTTAGTTGAATATTCAACTATCATCTGGTGCCCTGTTTAGTTGAATATTCAACTATCATCTAGTGCCCTGTTTAGTTGAATATTCAACTATCACCTAGTGCCCTGTTGAGTTGAATATTCAACTATCATCTGTTGCCCTGTTTAGTTGAATATTCAACTATCATCTGGTGCCCTGTTTACTTGAATATTCAACTCTATCCTGGTGCCCTGTTTAGTTGAATATTCAACTATCATCTAGTGCCCTGTTTAGTCGAATATTCAACTATCATCTGGTGCCCTGTTTAGTTGAATATTCAACTATCATCTAGTGCCCTGTTTAGTTGAATATTCAACTATCATCTAGTGCCCTGTTTAGTTGAATATTCAACTATCACCTAGTGCCATGTTGAGTTGAATATTCAACTATCATCTGTTGCCCTGTTTAGTTGAATATTCAACTATCATCTTGTGCCCTGTTTACTTGAATATTCAACTCTATCCTGGTGCCCTGTTTAGTTGAATATTCAACTATCATCTAGTGCCCTGTTTAGTCGAATATTCAACTATCATCTGGTGCTCTGTTTAGTTGAATGTTCAACTATCATCTGGTGCCCTGTTTAGTTGAATATTCAACTATCATCTAGTGCCCTGTTTAGTTGAATATTCAACTATCATCTGGTGACCTGTTTAGTTGAATATTCAACTATCATCTGGTGCCCTGTTTAGTTGAATATTCAACTATCACACTGGTGCCCTGTTTAGTTGAATATTCAACAATCATCTGGTGCACCGTTTAGTTGAATATTCAACTATCATCTGGTGACCTGTTTATTTGAATATTCAACTATCATCTGGTGCCCTGTTTAGTTGAATATTCAACTATCACCTGGTGCCCTGTTTAGTTGAATATTCAACTATCATCTGGTGCACTGTTTAGTTGAATATTCAACTCTATACTGGTGCCCTGTTAAGTTGAATATTCAACTATCATCTAGTGCCCTGTTTAGTTGAATATTCAACTATCATCTGGTGCCCTGTTTAGTTGAATATTCAACTATCATCTGGTGCCCTGTTAAGTTGAATATTCAACTCTACCCTGGTGCCCTGTTTAGTTGAATATTCAACTATCACCCTGGTGACCTGTTTAGTTGAATATTCAACTATCATCTGGTGCCCTGTTTTAGTTGAATATTCAACTATCACCCTGGTGCCCTGTTTAGTTGAATATTCAACTATCACCCTGGTGCCCTGTTTAGTTGAATATTCAACTATCAACTAGTACCCTGTTTAGTTGAATATTCAACTATCACCTAGTACCCTGTTGAGTTGAATATTCAACTATCATCTGTTGCCCTGTTTAGTTGAATATTCATCTATCATCTGGTGCCATGTTTAGTTGAATATTCACCTATCATCTGGTGCCCTGTTTAGTTGAATATTCAACTATCATCTGGTGCCATGTTTAGTTGAATATTCAACTATCATCTGGTGCCCTGTTTAGTTGAATATTCAACTATCACCCTGGTGCCCTGTTTAGTTGAATATTCAACTATCATCTGGTGACCTGTTTAGTTGAATATTCAACTATCATCTGGTGCCCTGTTTAGTTGAATATTCAACTATCATCTGGTGCCCTGTTTAGTTGAATATTCAACTATCACCCTGGTGCCCTGTTTAGTTGAATATTCAACTATCATCTGGTGCCCTGTTTAGTTGAATATTCAACTATCATCTAGTGCCCTGTTTAGTTGAATATTCAACTATCACCTAGTGCCCTGTTGAGTTGAATATTCAACTATCATCTGTTGCCCTGTTTAGTTGAATATTCAACTATCATCTGGTGCCCTGTTTACTTGAATATTCAACTCTATCCTGGTGCGCTGTTTAGTTGAATATTCAACTATCATCTAGTGCCCTGTTTAGTCGAATATTCAACTATCATCTGGTGCCCTGTTTAGTTGAATATTCAACTATCATCTAGTGCCCTGTTTAGTTGAATATTCAACTATCATCTGATGACCTGTTTAATTGAATATTCAACTATCATCTGGTGCCCTGTTTAGTTGAATATTCAACTATCACCCTGGTGCCCTGTTTAGTTGAATATTCAACTATCATCTGGTGCACCGTTTAGTTGAATATTCAACTATCATCTGGTAACCTGTTTAGTTGAATATTCAACTATCACCTGGTGCCCTGTTTAGTTGAATATTCAACTATCATCTGGTGCCCTGTTTAGTTGAATATTCAACTCTATACTGGTGCCCTGTTAATTTGA
This sequence comes from Petromyzon marinus, assembly GCF_010993605.1. Classification (NCBI taxonomy): domain Eukaryota; kingdom Metazoa; phylum Chordata; class Hyperoartia; order Petromyzontiformes; family Petromyzontidae; genus Petromyzon; species Petromyzon marinus. Next base: position 204,919 of record NW_022638177.1, on the reverse strand, counting down.
ATATTCAACTATCATCTAGTGCCCTGTTTAGTTGAATATTCAACTATCATCTGGTGCCCTGTTTAGTTGAATATTCAACTGTTACCCTGGTGCCCTGTTTAGTTGAATATTCAACTATCACCTGGTGCCCTGTTTAGTTGAATATTCAACTATCATCTGGTGCACTGTTTAGTTGAATATTCAACTCTATACTGGTGCCCTGTTTAGTTGAATATTCAACTCTCATCTAGTGCCCTGTTTAGTTGAATATTCAACTATCATCTGGTGCCCTGTTTAGTTGAATATTGAACTATCATCTGGTGCCCTGTTTAGTTGAATATTCAACTATCATCTGGTGCCCTGTTAAGTTGAATATTCAACTCTACCCTGGTGCCCTGTTTAGTTGAATATTCAACTATCACCCTGGTGACCTGTTTAGTTGAATATTCAACTATCATCAGGTGCCCTGTTTAGTTGAATATTCAACTATCATCTGGTGCCCTGTTTAGTTGAATATTCAACTATCACCTGGTGCCCTGTTTAGTTGAATATTCAACTATCATCTGGTGCCCTGTTAAGTTGAATATTCAACTCTACCCTGGTGCCCTGTTTAGTTGAATATTCAACTATCACTCTGGTGCCCTGTTTAGCTGAATATTCAACTATCACCCTGGTGCCCTGTTTAGTTGAATATTCAACTATCATCCTGATGCCCTGTTTAGTTGAATATTCAACTATCACCCTGGTGCCCTGTTTAGTTGAATATTCAACTATCATCTAGTGCCCTGTTTAGTTGAATATTCAACTATCACCCTGGTGCCCTGTTTAGTTGAATATTCAACTATCACCCTGGTGCCCTGTATAGTTGAATATTCAACTCTATCCTGGTGCCCTGTTTATTTGAATATTCAACTGTCACCTAGTGCCCTGTTTAGTTGAATATTCAACTATCACCCTGGTTACCTGTTTAGTTGAATATTCAACTATCATCTGGTGCCCTGTTTAGTTGAATATTCAACTATCATCTGGTGACCTGTTTAGTTGAATATTCAACTATCATCTGGTGCACTGTTTAGTTGAATATTCAACTCTATACTGGTGCCCTGTTTAGTTGAATATTCAACTCTCATCTAGTGCCCTGTTTAGTTGAATATTCAACTATCATCTGGTGCCCTGTTTAGTTGAATATTGAACTATCATCTGGTGCCCTGTTTAGTTGAATATTCAACTATCATCTGGTGCCCTGTTAAGTTGAATATTCAACTCTACCCTGGTGCCCTGTTTAGTTGAATATTCAACTATCACCCTGGTGACCTGTTTAGTTGAATATTCAACTATCATCAGGTGCCATGTTTAGTTGAATATTCAACTATCATCTGGTGCCCTGTTTAGTTGAATATTCAACTATCATCTGGTGCCCTGTTTAGTTGAATATTCAACTATCATCTGGTGCCCTGTTAAGTTGAATATTCAACTCTACCCTGGTGCCCTGTTTAGTTGAATATTCAACTATCACTCTGGTGCCCTGTTTAGCTGAATATTCAACTATCACCCTGGTGCCCTGTTTAGTTGAATATTCAACTATCATCCTGGTGCCCTGTTTAGTTGAATATTCAACTATCACCCTGGTGCCCTGTTTAGTTGAATATTCAACTATCATCTAGTGCCCTGTTTAGTTGAATATTCAACTATCACCCTGGTGCCCTGTTTAGTTGAATATTCAACTATCACCCTGGTGCCCTGTATAGTTGAATATTCAACTCTATCCTGGTGCCCTGTTTATTTGAATATTCAACTGTCACCTAGTGCCCTGTTTAGTTGAATATTCAACTATCACCCTGGTTACCTGTTTAGTTGAATATTCAACTATCATCTGGTGCCCTGTTTAGTTGAATATTCAACTATCATCTGGTGACCTGTTTAGTTGAATATTCAACTATCATCCTGGTGCCCTGTTTAGTTGAATATTCAACTATCATCCTGGTGACCTGTTTAGTTGAATATTCAACTATCATCTGGTGCCCTGTTTAGTTGAATATTCAACTATCATCTGGTGCCCTGTTTAGTTGAATATTTCCAACTATTTCCTGGCGCCTGTTTGAATGCTGTCGCTCAGCTGCCGCAACGGTGAGTTGAAACAAGGTGGGCTGACGTGTGAACTTCATGGACATATACAAAGGTCGTAGTGTGGTCATTTCTGACGGCGTACTGACACAGCGGGGTTTGTGGGTGCGCGAGTGGGGATTGGGTGAGTGAGTGAGTGGGTGGGTGAGTGAGTGGGTGAGTAGGTGGGTGGGTGGGTGAGTGAGTGAGTGGGTGGGTGAGTGGGTGGTTGGGTGGGTGAGTGAGTGGGTGGGTGGGTGGGTGAGTGAGTGAGTGGGTTGGGGAGTGGGTGGGTGCAGGAGTGAGTGGGTGGGTGGGTTGGTGGGTGAGTGAGTGAGTGGGTGGGTGGGTGGGTGGGTGGGTGAGTGGGTGGGTGGGTGGGTGAGTGAGTGAGTGAGTGGGTGGGTGGGTGAGAGGGTGGGTGGGTGAGTGAGTGGGTGGGGGAGTGGGTGGGTGGGTGAGTGAGTGGGTTGGGGAGTAGGTGGGTGCAGGAGTGAGTGGGTGGGTTGGTGGGTGAGTGAGTGAGTGCGTGGGTGGGTGGGTTGGTGGGTGAGTGAGTGAGTGGGTGGGTTGGTGGGTGAGTGAGTGAGTGGGTGGGTGGGTAAGTGGGTGGGTGAGTGGGTGGGTGAGTGAGTGGGTGAGTGGGTGAGTGGGTTGGGGAGTGGATGGGTGCAGGAGTGAGTGCGTGCATGAGTGAGTGGGTGGGTGGGTGAGTGAGTGGGTGGGTGAGTGAGTGGGTGAGTGAGCGAGTGGGGGAGTGGGGGAGTGAGTGGGTGCAGGAGTGAGTGAGTGAGTGGGTGAGTGAGTGGGTGGGTGAGTGAGTGGGTGAGTGAGTAGGTGGGTGAGTGAGTGAGTGGGTGAGTGAGTGAGTGGGTGGGTGCAGGAGTGAGTGAGTGATTGAGTGAGTGGGTGGGTGAGTGGGTGGGTGAGTGAGTGGGTGAGTGAGTGAGTAAGTGGGTGAGTGAGTGAGTGAGTGGGTGAGTGAGCGAGTGAGTGGGTGAGTGAGTGAGTGGGTGAGTGAGTGAGTGGGTGAGTGAGTGAGTGAGTGGGTGAGTGAGTAAGTGGGTGAGTGAGTGAGTGGGTGAGTGAGTGAGTGAGTTGGTGGGTGGGTGAGTGAGTGGGTGGGTGAGTGGGTAGATGAGTGGGGAGTGGGCAGTGGGTGGGTGCAGGAGTGAGTGAGTGGGTGGGTGAGTAAGTGAGTGGGTGAGTGAGTGGGTGAGTGAGTGAGTTGGTGGGTGGGTGGGTGAGTGAGTGGGTGGGGGAGTGGGTGGATGAGTGGGGAGTGGGCAGTGGGTGGGTGCAGGAGTGAGTGAGTGGGTGAGGGAGTGAGTGAGTGGGTGGGTGCAGGAGTGAGTGGGTAGGTGATTGGGTGAGGGAGTGGATAATATACCTGCCTGGATATTGCGTTGTAATCAAAGACTCCACCCCTCAGCTCCCCGTTTGTGATGGGGCAGTTTTGGAGAGAGTGGAGACTTTCACATACCTGGGCAGTGTGCTTATGAAGGGCTCTGGTTTGACAGCAGAGGTCTCACTCCGAATCAGTCGAGCGGCATTATCGTTTCATCGGCCACATAGCGCTGTTGTCTGGTAGCTCCCTGGCCTGTCGCTCCGCACGAAGCTTCGGGTCTTCTCGGCCACGGTCATACCCACAAATTCTCTATGCCTGTGCGAGGTGGAGCGCTCTCGAAACATTCAGTCTTGCCTACAAGTCCATCCTGGGTTTCAACACGAATTATTAGGTACAGTGAGGGAAACACGTATTTGATCCCCTGCTGATTTTGTACGTTTGCCCACTGACAAAGAAATGATCGGTCTCTAATTTTAATGGTAGGTTAATTTGAACAGTGAGAGACAGAATAACAACAACAAAATCCAGAAAAACGCATGTCAAAAATGTTATGAATTGATTTGGATTTTAATGAGGGAAATAAGTATTTGACCCCTCTGCAAAACATGACTTAGTACTTGGTGGCAAAACCTTTGTTGGCTATCACAGAGGTCAGACGTTTCTTGTAGTTGGCCACCAGGTTTGCACACATCTCAGGAGGGATTTTGTCCCACTCCTCTTTGCAGATCTTCTCCAAGTTATTAAGGTTTTGAGGCTGACGTTTGGCAACTCGAACCTTCAGCTCCCTCCACAGATTTTCTATGGGATTAAGGTCTGGAGACTGGCTAGGCCACTCCAGGACCTTAATGTGCTTCTTCTTGAGCCACTCCTTTGTTGCCTTGGCTGTGTGTTTTGGGTCATTGTCATGCTGGAATACCCATCCACGACCCATTTTCAATGCCCTGGCTGAGGGAAGGAGGTTCTCATCCAAGATTTGACGGTACATGGCCCCTTCCATCGTCCGTTTGATGCGGTGAAGTTGTCCTGTCCCCTTAGCAGAAAAACACCCCCAAAGTATAATGTTTCCATCTCCATGTTTGACAGTGGAGATGGTGTTCTTGGGGTCATAGGCAGCATTCCTCCTCCTCCAAACACGGCGAGTTGAGTTGATGCCAAAGAGCTCCATTTTGGTCTCATCTGACCACAACACTTTCACCCAGTTGTCCTCTGAATCATTCAGATGTTTATTGGCAAACTTCAGACGGGCATGTATATGTGCTTTCTTGAGCAGGAGGACCTTGTGGGCGCTGCAGGATTTCAGTCCTTCACGGCGTAGTGTGTTACCAATTGTTTTCTTGGTGACTATGGTCCCAGCTGCCTTGAGATCATTGACAAGATCCTCCCGTGTAGTTCTGGGCTGATTCCTCACCGTTCTCATGATCATTGCAACTCCACGAGGTGAGAACTTGCATGGAGCCCCAGGCCGAGGGAGATTGACAGTTTTTTTTGTGTTTCTTCCATTTGCGAATAATCGCACCAACTGTTGTCACCTTCTCACCAAGCTGCTTGGCAATGGTCTTGTAGCCCATTCCAGCCTTGTGTAGGTCTACAATCTTGTCCCTGACATCTTTGGAGAGCTCTTTGGTCTTGGCCATGGTGGAGAGTTTGGAATCTGATTGATTGAGTGCTTCTGTGGACAGGTGTCTTTTATACAGGTAACAAGCTGAGATTAGGAGCACTCCCTTTAAGAGTGTGCTCCTAATCTCAGCTCGTTACCTGTAAAAAGACACCTAGGAGCCATAAATCTTTCTGATTGAGAGGGGGTCAAATACTTATTTCCCTCATTAAAATGCAAATCAATTTATAACATTTTTGACATGCGTTTTTCTGGATTTTTTTGTTGTTATTCTGTCTCTCACTGTTCAAATAAACCTACCATTAAAGTTATAGACTGATCATTTCTTTGTCAGTGGGCAAACGTATACAATCAGCAGGGGATCAAATACTTTTTGCCCTTCATAATAAAAGTTTTTGGGTTAGATCGCGTTTATTTATAAATGTGTCGTAACCCTCCACTACCCGACACGGCCAATCAGCAAAAAAAAAGTGTCACGTTGACAAAAGACAAATAATTCACTACTTCAGCCCACCGGTGTGTTGAAGAGTTAATCCACATTTACAGTTTGAGTACGACGTTTCGCTGGTAAATACATCCAGCATCATCGGGCAATTCGCCAGAATGGTAAAGCCCTCGCTTGCTCCCGGTTTTTATATAGAGCAGCAGGGTGACGTCATCACTTAACTCATATCAGGTGCAGTGATTAGAGGCGGAGGGGGGTATTGTAATTATATAATCGATTAGTAATCAGTCATTGGTTATGATTAGTAATGAGTTGTAGATTAGTAATTCTTTAAATGTAATGTGTATTATTTAATAATACGCTTCCAGGCCGCACTAAGCCGGTAGCTGTCAGAGCGATTAAAGTTATTCTTGTTCCTCTCAATTTCAATGGATTCTCTAATTAGTCTTTGCCAGTAATAATTAGTTTTACACACCACTGCAACATTGTCAAAATCAATTGAGTGTCCTTGTTGACAAGCATGTTCTGCCACTGCCGACAGTTGTGTTTGAGATAATTTAATATTTCTCTGATGTTCTTTTAGTCTTACGCTGATGTTACGTCCCGTCTGCCCAATGTAGCAGCTGCCACATGAACAATTAATCCGATATACACCTTCTGTTGATAGTTTAGGTAATGCATTTTTAGTGCAAGATACTAGTTTTTGAATTTTGTGTACTGTACCAAATCTTACTGTAATGTTTTGCTTTTGCAGAACACGGGCTAATTTGTCAGTTACTCCTGAGATATATGGAATTTTTATTGTTTTAACAATCTGGTCGCTTTCAGCAGTATTGCTTTGCGATCGTGATTTGGCATTCAGTGCTCTGCTAATTTGAGCATTATTGTAGCCATTCTGTCGTAGTGCGTCTTTAACGTGTTTAATCTCTCTCACTAGACTCTCACCATCTGACACTGTTTTGGCCCGATGTACGAGCGTCTTGATAAGAGAGGATTTCTGAGCTGGATGATGATGTGATTCTGCATTCAGATAGGCATCAGTGTGCGTTTGCTTTCTGTAAACGCTGTGTGTTATTTTACCGTTTAGGCCATGTCCAAGCAAAATAACTAGGATAATGAGACACTGATAAGTCGCATTAGTAGCTACTTGTGTTACTAGGATAATGAGACACTGATAAGTCGCATTAGTAGCTACTTGGGTTACTAGGATAATGAGACACTGATAAGTCGCATTAGTAGTTACTTGTGTTACTAGGGTAATGAGACACTGATAAGTCGCATTAATAGCTACTTGTGTTACTAGGATAATAAGTCGCATTAGTAGTTACTTGTGTTACTAGGATAATGAGACACTGATAAGTCGCATTAGTAGCTACTTGTGTTACTAGGATAATGAGACACTGATAAGTTACATTAGTAGCTACTTGTGCTACTAGGATAATGAGACACTGATAAGTAACATTAGTAGCTACTTGTGTTACTAGGGTAATGAGACACTGATAAGTTACATTAGTAGCTACTTGTGTTTCTAGGGTAATGAGACACTGATAAGTCGCATTAGTAGTTACTTGTGTTACTAGGATAATGAGACACTGATAAGACGCATTAGTAGCTACTTGTGTTACTAGGATAATGAGACACTGATAAGTCGCATTAGTAGTTACTTGTGTTACTAGGGTAATGAGACACTGATAAGTCGCATTAATAGCTACTTGTGTTACTAGGATAATGAGACACTGATAAGTCGCATTAGTAGTTACTTATGTTACTAGGATAATGAGACACTGATAAGTCGCATTAGTAGCTACTTGTGTTACTAGGATAATGAGACACTGATAAGTCGCATTAGTAGTTACTTGTGTTACTAGGATAATGAGACACTGATAAGTCGCATTAGTAGCTACTTGTGTTACTAGGGTAATGAGACACTGATAAGTTACATTAGTAGCTACTTGTGCTACTAAGATAATGAGACACTGATAAGTCGCATTAGTAGCTACTTGTGTTACTGGGATAATGAGACACTGATAAGTCGCATTAGTAGTTACTTGTGTTACTAGGATAATGAGACACTGATGAGTTACATTAGTAGTTACTTGTGTTACTAAGATAATGAGACACTGATAAGTTGCATTAGTAGCTACTTGTGTTACTAGGATAATGAGACACTGATAACTTACATTAGTAGCTACTTGTGTTACTAGGATAATGAGACACTGATAAGTCGCATTAGTAGCTACTTGTGCTACTAGGATAATGAGACACTGATAAGTCGCATTAGTAGCTACTTGTGTTACTAGGATAATGAGACACTGATAAGTCGCATTAGTAGTTACTTGTGCTACTAGGGTAATGAGACACTGATAAGTAACATTAGTAGCTACTTGTGCTACTAGGATAATGAGACACTGATAAGTCGCATTAGTAGCTACTTGTGCTACTAGGATGAGACACTGATAAGTCGCATTAGTAGCTACTTGTGTTACTAGGATAATGAGACACTGATAAGTCGCATTAGTAGTTACTTATGCTACTAGGATAATGAGACACTGATGAGTCGCATTAGTAGCTACTTGTGTTACTAGGGTAATGAGACACTGATAAGTCGTATTAGTAGTTACTTGTGTTACTAGGATAATGAGGCACTGATAAGTAACATTAGTAGCTACTTGTGTTACTAGGGTAATGAGACACTAATAAGTTACATTAGTAGCTACTTGTGCTACTAGGATAATGAGACACTGATAAGTCGCATTAGTAGCTACTTATGTTACTAGGGTAATGAGACACTGATAAGTCGCATTAGTAGCTACTTGTGTTACTAGGATAATGAGACACTGATGAGTCGCATTAGTAGTTACTTGTGTTACTAGGGTAATGAGACACTGATAAGTCGCATTAGTAGCTACTTGTGTTACTAGGGTAATGAGACACTGATAAGTCGCATTAGTAGCTACTTGTGTTACTAGGATAATGAGACACTGATAAGTCGCATTAGTAGCTACTTGTGTTACTAGGATAATGAGACACTGATAAGTAACATTAGTAGCTACTTGTGTTACTAGGATAATGAGACACTGATAAGTCGCATTAGTAGCTACTTGTGCTACTAGGATAATGAGACACTGATAAGTCGCATTAGTAGCTACTTGTGTTACTAGGGTAATGAGACACTGATAAGTCGCATTAGTAGCTACTTGTGTTACTAGGGTAATGAGACACTGATAAGTTACATTAGTAGCTACTTGTGCTACTAGGATAATGATACACTGATACGTCGCATTAGTAGCTACTTGTGCTACTAGGATATTGAGACACTGATAACTTACATTAGTAGCTACTTGTGTTACTAGGATAATGAGACACTGATAAGTCGCATTAGTAGCTACTTGTGTTACTAGGATAATGAGACACTGATCAGTCGCATTAGTAGCTACTTGTGTTACTAGGATAATGAGACATTGATGAGTTACATTAGTAGCTACTTGTGTTACTAGGATAATGAGGCACTGATAAGTCGCATTAGTAGCTACTTGTTTTACTAGGATATTGAGACACTGATAAGTCGCATTAGTAGTTACTTGTGCTACTAGGATATTGAGACACTGATAAGTCGCATTAGTAGCTACTTGTGCTACTAGGATAATGAGACACTGATGAGGCGCATTAGTAGCTACTTGTGCTACTAGGATATTGAGACACTGATAAGTCGCATTAGTAGCTACTTGTGCTACTAGGATAATGAGACACTGATAAGTCGCATTAGTAGCTACTTGTGCTACTAGGATATTGAGACACTGATAACTTACATTAGTAGCTACTTGTGCTACTAGTATAATGAGACACTGATAAGTCGCATTAGTAGCTACTTGTGTTACTAGGATATTGAGACACTGATAAGTCGCATTAGTAGCTACTTGTGTTATTATGATAATGAGACACTGATAAGTCGCATTAGTAGCTACTTGTGTTACTAGGATAATGAGACACTGATAAGTCACATTAGTAGCTACTTGTGTTACTAGGATATTGAGACACTGATAAGTCGCATTAGTAGCTACTTGTGCTACTAGGATATTGAGACACTGATAAGTCGCATTAGTAGCTACTTGTGCTACTAGGGTAATGAGACACTGATGAGTCGCATTAGTAGCTACTTGTGCTACTAGGATATTGAGACACTGATAAGTCGCATTAGTAGCTACTTGTGTTACTAGGATATTGAGACACTGATAAGTCGCATTAGTAGCTACTTGTGTTACTAGGATATTGAGACACTGATAAGTCGCATTAGTAGCTACTTGTGTTACTAGGATATTGAGACACTGATAAGTCGCATTAGTAGCTACTTGTGCTACTAGGATATTGAGACACTGATAAGTCGCATTAGTAGCTACTTGTGCTACTAGGATAATGAGACACTGATAAGTCGCATTAGTAGCTACTTGTGCTACTAGGATATTGAGACACTGATAACTTACATTAGTAGCTACTTGTGCTACTAGTATAATGAGACACTGATAAGTCGCATTAGTAGCTACTTGTGTTACTAGGATATTGAGACACTGATAAGTCGCATTAGTAGCTACTTGTGTTATTATGATAATGAGACACTGATAAGTCGCATTAGTAGCTACTTGTGTTACTAGGATAATGAGACACTGATAAGTCACATTAGTAGCTACTTGTGTTACTAGGATATTGAGACACTGATAAGTCGCATTAGTAGCTACTTGTGCTACTAGGATATTGAGACACTGATAAGTCGCATTAGTAGCTACTTGTGCTACTAGGGTAATGAGACACTGATGAGTCGCATTAGTAGCTACTTGTGCTACTAGGATATTGAGACACTGATAAGTCGCATTAGTAGCTACTTGTGTTACTAGGATATTGAGACACTGATAAGTCGCATTAGTAGCTACTTGTGTTACTAGGATATTGAGACACTGATAAGTCGCATTAGTAGCTACTTGTGTTACTAGGATATTGAGACACTGATAAGTAACATTAGTAGCTACTTGTGTTACTAGGATAATGAGACACTGATAAGTAACATTAGTAGCTACTTGTGTTACTAGGATATTGAGACACTGATAAGTAACATTAGTAGCTACTTGTGTTATTATGATAATGAGACACTGATAAGTCGCATTAGTAGCTACTTGTGTTACTAGGATAATGAGACACTGATAAGTCGCATTAGTAGCTACTTGTGCTACTAGGATATTGAGACACTGATAAGTCGCATTAGTAGCTACTTGTGCTACTAGGGTAATGAGACACTGATGAGTCGCATTAGTAGCTACTTGTGCTACTAGGATATTGAGACACTGATAAGTCACATTAGTAGCTACTTGTGTTACTAGGATATTGAGACACTGATAAGTCGCATTAGTAGCTACTTGTGTTACTAGGATATTGAGACACTGATAAGTCGCATTAGTAGCTACTTGTGTTACTAGGATATTGAGACACTGATAAGTAACATTAGTAGCTACTTGTGTTACTAGGATAATGAGACACTGATAAGTAACATTAGTAGCTACTTGTGTTACTAGGATATTGAGACACTGATAAGTCGCATTAGTAGCTACTTGTGCTACTAGGGTAATGAGACACTGATGAGTCGCATTAGTAGCTACTTGTGCTACTAGGATATTGAGACACTGATAAGTCACATTAGTAGCTACTTGTGTTACTAGGATATTGAGACACTGATAAGTCGCATTAGTAGCTACTTGTGTTACTAGGATATTGAGACACTGATAAGTCGCATTAGTAGCTACTTGTGTTACTAGGATATTGAGACACTGATAAGTAACATTAGTAGCTACTTGTGTTACTAGGATAATGAGACACTGATAAGTAACATTAGTAGCTACTTGTGTTACTAGGATATTGAGACACTGATAAGTAACATTAGTAGCTACTTGTGTTATTATGATAATGAGACACTGATAAGTCGCATTAGTAGCTACTTGTGTTACTAGGATAATGAGACACTGATAAGTCACATTAGTAGCTACTTGTGTTACTAGGATATTGAGACACTGATAAGTCGCATTAGTAGCTACTTGTGCTACTAGGATATTGAGACACTGATAAGTCGCATTAGTAGCTACTTGTGCTACTAGGGTAATGAGACACTGATGAGTCGCATTAGTAGCTACTTGTGCTACTAGGATATTGAGACACTGATAAGTCGCATTAGTAGCTACTTGTGTTACTAGGATATTGAGACACTGATAAGTCGCATTAGTAGCTACTTGTGTTACTAGGATAATGAGACACTGATGAGTCGCATTAGTAGTTACTTGTGTTACTAGGATAATGAGACACTGATAAGTCGCATTAGTAGCTACTTGTGCTACTAGGATAATGAGACACTGATGAGTCGCATTAGTAGCTACGTGTGTTACTAGGATATTGAGACACTGACAAGTAACATTAGTAGCTACTTGTGCTACTAGGATATTGAGACACTGATGAGTAACATTAGTAGCTACTTGTGCTACTAGGATAATGAGACACTGACAAGTAACATTAGTAGCTACTTGTGCTACTAGGATATTGAGACACTTATCAGGACATTGACAGCTCAGGTTGCTCGAGGCAACGTCGCTGGTTTGATGGACCGCTCCTGAAGCCCACACGGGACCGAAGCGCCCCCACGCGGCTGCCAGACGCAGCTGCGTGGTCGTGGGTGAGTTGGGGGGGGTGGGGGGGTGGGAGGGTGAGCGGGGGAGGTGGGTGAGCGAGAGGGTGGGAGGTTGAGTGAGTGCATGAGTGGGTGAATGGATGAGTGAGAGAGTGAATGAGTGAGTGAGTGAATGAGTGAGTCGATGAGTGAGTTAGTGAGTGAGTGGATGAGTGAGTGAGTGGATGAGTGAGTGAGTGGATGAGTGAGTGAGTGGATGAGTGAGTGGATGAGTGAGTAAATGAGTGAGTGAGTGGATGAGTGAGTGAGTGGATGAGTGAGTGCATGAGTGGGTGAATGGATGAGTGAGAGAGTGAATGAGTGAGTGAGTGAATGAGTGAGTCGATGAGTGAGTTAGTGAGTGAGTGGATGAGTGAGTGAGTGGATGAGTGAGTGAGTGGATGAGTGAGTGAGTGGATGAGTGAGTGGATGAGTGAGTAAATGAGTGAGTGAGTGGATGAGTGAGTGAGTGGATGAGTGAGTGCATGAGTGGGTGAATGGATGAGTGAGAGAGTGAATGAGTGAGTGAGTGAATGAGTGAGTCGATGAGTGAGTTAGTGAGTGAGTGGATGAGTGAGTGAGTGGATGAGTGAGTGAGTGGATGAGTGAGTGAGTGGATGAGTGAGTGGATGAGTGAGTAAATGAGTGAGTGAGTGGATGAGTGAGTGAGTGGATGAGTGAGTGCATGAGTGGGTGAGTGGATGAGTGAGAGAGTGAATGAGTGAGTGAGTGAATGAGTGAGTCGATGAGTGAGTTAGTGAGTGAGTGGATGAGTGAGTGAGTGGATGAGTGAGTGAGTGGATGAGTGAGTGAGTGGATGAGTGAGTGGATGAGTGAGTAAATGAGTGAGTGAGTGGATGAGTGAGTGAGTGGATGAGTGAGTGCATGAGTGGGTGAGTGGATGAGTGAGAGAGTGAATGAGTGAGTGAGTGAATGAGTGAGTCGATGAGTGAGTGAGTGGATGAGTGAGTGAGTGGATGAGTGAGTGGATGAGTGAGTGAATGGATGAGTGAGTGAGTGGATGAGTGAGTGAATGAGTGAGTGAGTGGATGAGTGAGTGAGTGGATGAGTGAGTAAATGAGTGAGTGAGTGGATGAGTGTGTGAGTGGATGAGTGAGTCGATGAGTGAGTGAATGAGTGAGTGGATGAGTAAGTGAGTGAGTGAGTGGATGAGTGAGTGAGTGGATGAGTGATTGGATGAGTGAGTGGATGAGTGAGTGGATGAGTGAGTGAATGAGTGAATGAGTGGATGAGTGAATGAATGGATGCGTGAGTGAGTGGATGAGTGAGTGGATGATTGAGTGGATGAATGAGTGAGTGGATGAGTGAGTGGATGAGTGAGTGGATGAGTGAGTGAGTGAATGAGTGAGTGGATGAGTGAGTGGATGAGTGAGTGACTGGATGAGTGAGTGGATGAGTGAGTGGATGAGTGAATGAGTGAGTGAGTGGATGAGTGAGTGGATGAGTGGATGAGTGAGTGGATGAGTGAGTGAATGGATGAGTGAGTGGATGAGTGAGTGGATGAGTGATTGAGTGGATGAGTGAGTGGATGAGTGAGTGGATGAGTGAGTGGATGAGTGAGTGAGTGGATGAGTGAGTGGATGAGTGAATGAGTGAGTGAGTGAATGAGTGAGTGAGTGGATGAGTGAGTGGATGAGTGGATGAGTGGTTGGATGAGTGAGTGAATGGATGAGTGAGTGGATGAGTGAGTGGATGAGTGATTGAGTGGATGAGTGAGTGGATGAGTGAGTGGATGAGTGAGTGGATGAATGAGTGGATGAGTGAATGAGTGAGTTAGTGGATGAGTGAGTGGATGAGTGGGCGAGTGGATGTGTGAGTGAGTGGATGCGTGATTGAGTGGATGCGTGAGTGAGTGGATGAGTGAATGACTGGATGAGTGAGTGGATGATTGAGTGAGTGGATGAGTGAGTGGATGAGTGAGTGGCTGAGTGAATGAGTGGATGAGTGAGTGAGTGGATGAGTGAGTGGATGAGTGGATGAGTGATTGAGTGGTTGAGTGAGTGAGTGAGTGGATGAGTGATTGAGTGGTTGAGTGAGTGAGTAAGTGGATGAGTGAGTGGATGAGTGAATGGGTGAGTGAGTGAGTGGGTGTGTGAGTGAGTGGATGAGTGAGTGAGTGGATGAGTGAGTCAGTGGATGAATGAGTCAGTGAGTGGATCAGTGGTTGAGTGGATGAGTGAGTGGATGAGTGAGTGAGTGGATGAGTGAGTGGATGAGTGAGTGAGTGGATGAGTGAGTCAGTGAGTGGATGAGTGAGTCAGTGAGTGGATGAGTGAGTGAGTGGATGAGTGAGTGGCTGAGTGAGTGAGTGGATGAGTGAGTGGATGAGTGAGTGGATGAGTGAGTGAGTTGATGAGTGAGTGAGTGGATGAGTGAGTGAGTGAGTGGATGAGTGAGTCAGTGAGTGGATGAGTGAGTGAGTGGGTGAGTGAGTGAGTGGATGAATGAGTGAGTGGATGAGTGAGTGAGTGGATGAGTGAGTGAGTGGATGAGTGAGTGAGTGGATGAGTGAGTGAGTGCGACTGACCAGCCACTTGCCCCTACGGCTCCGTTAGAGGCTATACGGTGGGGGGCTTTGTCTGTGCCTTTGTTTATCAGCGGCAGGAGCACTGGGAACGAGGTGAGGGAGTAGTGGCTCACAGACAACCCACAACCCTCCCCCCCCATACACTCACTCACTCATCCACTCACTCATCCCCTCACTCACTCATCCACTCATCCACTCAGCCACTCACTCATCCACTCACTCACTCATCCACTCAGCCACTCACTCATCCACTCACTCATCCACTCACTCATCGACTCACTCACCCACTCACTCATCGACTCACTCATCGACTCACTCACCCACTCACTCATCTACTCACTCACCCACTCACTCATCCACTTACTCACCCACTCATTCATTCATCCACTCACTCATCGACTCACTCACCCACACACTAATCCACTCACTCACCCACTCATTCGCTCAACCGTTCACTCATCCACTCACTCATCCACACACTCATCCACTCACTCACCCACTCATTCACTCAACCATTCACTCATCCACATAGTCATCCACTCACTCATCCACTCACTCACCCACTCATTCAATCAATCATTCACTCATCCATTCACTCATCCACTCACTCACCCACTCACCCACTCAGCCACTCACTCATCCACTCACTCATCCACTCACTCACTCACCCACTCACCCACCCACTAACTCACCAACCGATACGTCCACTTACCCACTCACACACTCATCCACCTCACTCACCCACCCACTCACCCATTCACTCATCCACTCACTCATCCACTCACTTACTCATCCACTCACTATTTTATGCACTCACTCACTCATAGACTCTCTCATGCACCCACTCACTCATCCACTCACTCACCCACCCACTCAACCATTCACTCATCCACTCATTCTCTCACTCACCCACTCACTCACTCACCCACTCACTCACCCACTCCCTCACTGACACACTCACTCACTCAGCCATTCACTCATCCGCTCACTCACCCACCCACCCATTCACCAACTCACCCATTCATCCGCTCACTCACTCATCCACTCACTCACCCACCCACTCAACCATTCACTCATCCACTCACTCATTCTCTCACTCACCCACTCACTCACTCACCCACTCACTCACTCATCCGCTCACTCACCGACTCACTCACTCATTATCTCACTAACCCACTCACTCACTCACCCACTCACTCACTCAGCCATTCAGTCATCCACCCACCCATCCACCAACTCACCCTTTCACCCGCTCACTCACTCATTCACCCACATCCGGGGCAATTCAGCTATCATTTGCAGCGGCGTTTTTACGCGCAGCGTTTATAACAACACTTACCCGCGTAGCGGCGTTGTGCGAGTCGCGTCTACAATAACCCTTGACCAGGGTTGAGAGTTCCAGAGCTGGGGAGTGGTCAACGAGACAGAGAGAGAGAGGGAGAGACAGAGATAAATAATATCAGGGCTAGCATCAGCTCTCCCGTCGTGAGTCGGTCCGCGTTCACCTCAAGACTCAAGACATCGAGGAAGTTGAGCCCCTGGGGGACTGCCGACCTACGGGGGAGGCTTGTGAGTGGAACCAGGTCCGATCGTGAGGATGGCAAAGCGAAGTGTGACGACGTTTCATGCTCGCTCGAGTGCCAAATCGAGTGCGAGAGGCTATCGCCTCTCTCTCTATCTCTCTGTGTCTGTGTGCGTGTGCGTTGGTTAGGGCCGTACCCTCACGTCAGAGGACGATGAACAGCGTTGCCTTAGCAAGACGTCTCCTTCGTCAACACTGCACATTCGTCCAATCAGAGCCTCACTCTTCAGATGATGATGCTGATGATGATGACGATGATGATGCTGCTGATGATGATGATGCTGATGATGATGAGACACTGAAAGTGGAAACCGGTCCCTGACTGCTGATGTTGATGATGATGCTGATGATGATGCTGATGATGATGATGCTGATGATGATGAGACACTGAAAGTGGAAACCGGTCCCTGACTGCTGCTGATGATGATGATGAGAGACTGAAAGTGGAAACCGGTCTCTGACTGCTGATGCTGCTGATGATGCTGCTGATGATGATGCTGATGATGATGCTGCTGCTGATGATGCTGATGATGATGCTGATGATGATGCTGATGATGATGCTGATGATGATGATGAGACACTGAAAGTGGAAACCGGTCCCTGACTGCTGCTGATGATGATGCTGATGATGCTGCTGCTGATGATGAGACACTGAAAGTGGAAACCGGTCCCTGACTGCTGCTGATGATGCTGATGATGATGATGACGCTGATGATGCTGATGATGCTGCTGATGCTGATGCTGATGAGACACTGAAAGTGGAAACCGCCATCTCTCGAGCTCAGCGAGCCCCCAGTAAGGCTGAAGGGTTCGGATTGGTGGAGGGGGAGGGGGGAGGTGATGGAGGAGGAGGAGGAGGTGATGGAGGAGCGGGTGGAGGAGGAGGAGGTGATGGAGGAGGGGGTGGAGGAGGGGGTGGAGGAGGGGTGATGGAGGGGTGATGGAGGGGTGATGGAGGAGGAGGTGATGGAGGAGGGGGGGGGGGTGGGGGTGATGGAGGAGGGGGTGGAGGAGGAGGAGGAGGAGGTGATGGAGGAGGTGATAGAGGAGGAGGTGATGGAGGAGGGGGTGGAGGAGGAGGGGGGGGGGTGGGGGTGATGGAGGAGGGGGTGGAGGAGGAGGAGGAGGAGGAGGAGGTGATGGAGGAGGGGGTGGAGGTGATGTAGCAGGAGGAGGTGATGGAGGAGGGGGGGGTGGAGGAGGTGATGGAGGAGGAGGGGGTGGAGGTGATGGAGGAGGAGGAGGGGGTGGAGGAGGGGCGATGGAGGAGGTAATGGAGGAGGAGGGGGTGGAGGTGGTGTAGCAGGAGGGGAGGTGTTGGAGGAGGAGGAGGGGGTGGAGGTGATGGAGGAGGAGGAGGAGGGGGTGGAGGTGATGGAGGAGGAGGAGGGGGTGGAGGAGGAGGAGGGGGTGATGGAGGAGGAGGGGGTGGAGGAGGAGGAGGAGGAGGGGTGATGGAGGAGGGGGTGGAGGAGGTGATGTAGCAGGAGGAGGTGGGGGCTAGGAGCATGTGCGGCTGTGAATCTCGTAAACACGTGCCCACATCCATCTCCCTCTCTCTCATAAAGCGAACAAATAAAATCAGAGCCCTGCGGCCCTGGGGGAGTTTTTAGATTTTTTTAGTTTTTAGTTTTTTAGTTTTTTAGCTTGTTGCGTGCAGATTTCCAGCTGGGAATTTGAGAAAAAATTTAAAAAAAGTTTATACTCAAATACCAACGGTGGGAGCGTAGGTTGAGGGGTGAGTAGGGTGAGTAGGGTGAGTAGGGTGAGTAGGGTGAGTAAGGTGAGTAGGGTGAGTAGGGTGAGTAAGGTGAGTAGGGTGAGAAAGGTGAGTAGGGTGAGTAGGGTGAGTAAGGTGAGTAGGGTGAGTAAGGTGAGTAAGGTGAGTAGGGTGAGAAAGGTGAGTAGGGTGAGTAGGGTGAGTAGGGTGAGTAAGGTGAGTAGGGTGAGTAGGGTGAGTAGGGTGAGTAAGGTGAGTAGGGTGAGAAGGTGAGTAGGGTGAGTAGGGTGAGTAGGGTGAGTAAGGTGAGTAGGGTGAGTAAGGTGAGTAGGGTGAGTAAGGTGAGCAGGGTGAGTAGGGTGAGTAGGGTGAGTAAGGTGAGTAGGGTGAGTAGGGTGAGTAGGGTGAGTAAGGTGAGTAGGGTGAGTAGGGTGAGTAAGGTGAGTAGGGTGAGTAAGGTGAGTAAGGTGAGTAGGGTGAGTAGGGTGAGTAGGGTGAGTAAGATGAGTAGGGTGAGTAGGGTGAGTAGGGTGAGTAAGGTGAGTAAGGTGAGTAGGGTGAGTAGGGTGAGTAAGGTGAGTAAGGTGAGTAGGGTGAGTAAGGTGAGTAGGGTGAGTAAGGTGAGTAGGGTGAGTAGGGTGAGTAAGGTGAGTAAGGTGAGTAGGGTGAGTAGGGTGAGTAAGGTGAGTAGGGTGAGTAGGGTGTGTAAGGTGAGTAGGGTGAGTAGGGTGAGTAAGGTGAGTAGGGTGAGTAGGGTGAGTAAGGTGAGTAAGGTGAGTAGGGTGAGTAGGGTGAGTAGGGTGAGGAGGGTGAGTAAGGTGAGTAGGGTGAGTAAGGTGAGTAGGGTGAGTAGGGTGAGTAAGGTGAGTAGGGTGAGTAAGGTGAGCAGGGTGAGTAGGGTGAGTAGGGTGAGTAGGGTGAGTAAGGTGAGTAGGGTCAGTAGGGTGAGTAAGGTGAGTAGGGTGAGTATGGTGAGTAGGGTGAGTAGGGTGAGTAAGGTGAGTAGGGTGAGTAAGGTGAGTAGGGTGAGTAAGGTGAGCAGGGTGAGTAGGGTGAGTAGGGTGAGTAGGGTGAGTAAGGTGAGTAGGGTCAGTAGGGTGAGTAAGGTGAGTAGGGTGAGTAAGGTGAGTAGGGTGAGTAAGGTGAGCAGGGTGAGTAGGGTGAGTAGGGTGAGTAGGGTGAGTAGGGTGAGAAAGGTGAGTAGGGTGAGTAGGGTGAGTAAGGTGAGTAGGGTGAGTAAGGTGAGTAAGGTGAGTAGGGTGAGTAAGGTGAGTAGGGTGAGTAAGGTGAGTAGGGTGAGTAAGGTGAGTAGGGTGAGTAGGGTGAGTAGGGTGAGTAGGGTGAGTAGGGTGAGTAAGGTGAGTAAGGTGAGTAGGGTGAGTAAGGTGAGTAGGGTGAGTAAGGTGAGTAGGGTGAGTAGGGTGAGTAGGGTGAGTAAGGTGAGTAAGGTGAGTAGGGTGAGTAGGGTGAGTAAGGTGAGTAGGGTGAGTAGGGTGTGTAAGGTGAGTAGGGTGAGTAGGGTGAGTAAGGTGAGTAGGGTGAGTAGGGTGAGGAGGGTGAGTAAGGTGAGTAGGGTGAGTAAGGTGAGTAGGGTGAGTATGGTGAGTAAGGTGAGTAGGGTGAGTAGGGTGAGTAAGGTGAGTAGGGTGAGTAAGGTGAGTAGAATGAGTAGGGTGAGTAGGGTGAGTAAGGTGAGTAGGGTGAGTAGGGTGAGTAGGGTCAGTAGGGTGAGTAAGGTGAGTAGGGTGAGTAGGGTGAGTAAGGTGAGTAGGGTGAGTAAGGTGAGTAGGGTGAGTAAGGTGAGTAGGGTGAGTAAGGTGAGCAGGGTGAGTAGGGTGAGTAGGGTGAGTAGGGTGAGTAAGGTGAGTAGGGTGAGTAGGGTGAGTAGGGTGAGTAAGGTGAGTAAGGTGAGTAGGGTGAGTAGGGTGAGTAAGGTGAGTAAGGTGAGTAAGGTGAGTAGGGTGAGTAAGGTGAGTAGGGTGAGTAGGGTGAGTAGGGTGAGTAAGGTGAGTAGGGTGAGTAAGGTGAGTAGGGTGAGTAGGGTGAGTAAGGTGAGTAGGGTGAGTAAGGTGAGTAGGGTGAGTAGGGTGAGTAAGGTGAGTAGGGTGAGTAGGGAGAGTAAGGTGAGTAGGGTGAGTAGGGTGAGTAAGGTGAGTAAGGTGAGTAGGGTGAGTAGGGTGAGTAGGGTGAGTAGGATGAGTAGGGTGAGTAGGGTGAGTAGGGTAAGTAAGGTGAGTAAGGTGAGTAGGGTGAGTAGGGTGAGTAAGGTGAGTAGGGTGAGTAGGGTGAGTAGGGTGAGTAAGGTGAGTAGGGTGAGTAAGGTAAGTAGGGTGAGTAGGGTGAGTAGGGTGAGTAGGGTGAGTAAGGTGAGTAGGTTGAGTAGGGTGAGTAGGGTGAGTAAGGTGAGTAAGGTGAGTAGGGTGAGTAAGGTGAGTAGGGTGAGTAAGGTGAGTAGGGTGAGTAGGGTGAGTAGGGTGAGTAAGGTGAGTAGGGTGAGTAGGGTGAGTAAGGTGAGTAGGGTGAGTAGGGTGAGTAAGGTGAGTAGGGTGAGTAGGGTGAGTAAGGTGAGTAAGGTGAGTAAGGTGAGTAGGGTGAGTAAGGTGAGTAGGGTGAGTAAGGTGAGTAGGGTGAGTAGGGTGAGTAAGGTGAGTGAGTAAGGTGAGTAAGGTGAGTAAGGTGAGTAGGGTGAGTAGGGTGAGTAATGTGAGTAGGGTGAGTAAGGTGAGTAGGGTGATTAGGGTGAGTAAGGTGAGTAGGGTGAGTAAGGTGAGTAGGGTGAGTAAGGTGAGTAAGGTGAGTAAGGTAAGTAGGGTGAGTAGGGTGAGTAAGGTGAGTAGGGTGAGTAAGGTGAGTAGGGTGAGTAAGGTGAGCAGGGTGAGTAAGGTGAGTAGGGTGAGTAGGGTGAGTAAGGTGAGTAGGGTGAGTAAGGTGAGTAGGGTGAGTAGGGTGAGTAAGGTGAGTAGGGTGAGTAGGGTGAGTAAGGTGAGTAGGGTGAGTAGGGTCAGTAGGGTGAGTAAGGTGAGTAGGGTGAGTAAGGTGAGTAGGGTGAGTAGGGTGAGTAAGGTGAGTAGGGTGAGTAAGGTGAGTAGGGTGAGTAGGGTGAGTAGGGGATGATGATGATGATGACGATGATGATGACGACGATGATGGCGATGATGATGATGACAATGATGATGACGATCATGACGAGGATGATGACGATGATGATGACGATGATGATGACGATGATGACGATGATGATGACGATGATGATGACGACGATGATGACGATGATGACGATGACGATGATGATGACGATGATGATGACGATAATGACGATGATGATGACGATGATGATGACGACGATGATGATAATGACGACGATGATGACGATGATGATGACGAAGGTGATGATAATGATGACGACGAATATGACGATGATGATGATGATGACGACGATGATGATGATGATGACGATGATGATAATGACGACAATGCTGACGATGATGACGATGATGATGATGACGACGATGATGATGATGACGACGAATATGACGATGATGATGACGATGATGATGATGACGATGATGACGATGATGATTATGACGATGATGACAATGATGACGACGATGATGACGATGATAATGCGGTGAACACCGCCTTTGTTTGATGGCCCAGCCAGACGTAGTGTAAAGTGTTTAGTGTATAGTGTAGTGTATAGTGTAGTGTATAGTGTAGTGTATAGTGTATTGTTTTGTAAAGTAGTGTAGTGTATAGTGTATAGTGTAGCGTAGTGTATAGTACTGTAGTGTATAGTGTAATGTATAGTATAGTGTATAGTGTAGTGTGTAGTAGTGTAGTGTATAGTGTAGTCTAAAGTAGTGTAGTGTATAGTCGTGTATAGTGTAGTCTAAAGTAGTGTATAGTGTAGTGTATAGTGTGGTGTATAGTGTAGTGTATAGTAGTGTAGTGTAGTCTAAATTAGTGTAGTGTATAGTCGTGTATAGTGTAGTGTATAGTGTAGTAGTGTATAGTGTAGTGTATAGTGTAGTGTATAGTAGTGTAGTGTATAGTGTCGTCTAAAGTAGTGTAGTGTATATTGTAGTGTGTAGTTGTTTAGTGTATAGTAGTGTATAGTAGTGTAGTGTATAGTGTAGTGTATAGCGTAGTGTATAGTCGTGTATAGTGTAATTTATAGTAGTGTAGTCTATAGTGTAGTGTATAGTGTAGTGTATAGTAGTGTAGTGTATAGTGTAATGTATATTAGTGTATAGTAGTGTAGTGTATAGTAGTGTAGTGTATAGTGTAGTGTATAGTAGTGTAGTGTATAGTGTAGGCTAAAGTAGTGTATAGTGTAGTGTATAGTAGTGTAGTGTATAGTGTAGTGTATAGTAGTGTAGTGTATAGTGTAGTGTATACTAGTGTATAGTAGTGTATAGTAGTGTAGTGTATAGTGTAGTGTGTAGTGTAGTGTATAGTAGTGTAGTGTATAGTAGTGTAGTGTATAGTGTAGTGTAGAGTTGTGTAGTGTATAGTCGTGTATAGTGTAGTGAATAGTAGTGTATAGTGTAGTGTATAGTAGTGTAGTGTAATGTATATTAGTGTATAGTAGTGTAGTGTATAGTAGTGTAGTGTATAGTAGTGTAGTGTATAGTGTAGTGTATAGTATAGTAGTGTATAGTAGTGTATAGTAGTGTAGTGTATAGTAGTCTAGTGTATAGTGTAGTGTATAGTATAGTAGTGTAGTGTATAGTAGTGTATTGTGTAGTCTAAAGTAGTGTATAGTGTAGTGTATAGTAGTGTAGTGTATAGTAGTGTATAGTGTAGTGTATAGTAGTGTTGTGTATAGTGTAGTGTATAGTGTAGTGTATAGTAGTGTATAGTGTAGTGTATAGTGTAGTGTATAGTGTAGTGTATAGTAGTGTATAGTGTAGTGTATAGTAGTGTAGTGTATAGTAGTGTATAGTGTAGTGTATAGTAGTGTATAGTGTAGTGTATAGTGTAGTGTATAGTGTAGTGTTTAGTGTAGTGTATAGTAGTGTAATGATACGGTGAACACCGCCTTTATTCGATACACTACACAATACATAAATCTCGAAGTAAGGGGAATTGGTATCTCAAAATTATGAGACAGGGATGACGTGGGGGGGGGGGGGTGGCGGGGGGGGGGGGTCGAATCGGAAATGGGATCATGAGGATGAGAGGGAGGAGTAGGAGGAGTGATGGGTGGAGCAAGCTGTGGATGAAGGAGGGAGCTGTGGATGAAGGAGGGAGCTGTGTGTGAAGGAGGGAGCTGTGTGTGAAGGAGGAGAGAGCTGTGGATGAAGCATGGAGCTGTGTGTGAAGGAGGGAGCTGTGGATGAAGGAGAGAGCTGTGGATGAAGGAGGGAGCTGTGTGTGAAGGAGGGAGCTGTGGATGAAGGAGAGAGCTGTGTGTGAAGGAGGGAGCTGTGGATGAAGGAGAGCGCTGTGGATGAAGGAGAGAGCTGTGGATGAAGGAGAGAGCTGTGGGTGAAGGAGAGAGCTGTGTGTGAAGGAGCGAGCTGTAGATGAAGCATGGAGCTGTGTGTGAAGGAGGGAGCTGTGGATGAAGGAGAGAGCTGTGGATGAAGGAGAGCTGTGGATGAAGGAGAGAGCTGTGGATGAAAGAGCAAGCTGTGGATGAAGGAGGGAGCTGTGGATGAAGGAGGGAGCTGTTTGTGAAGAAGAGAGCTGTGTGTGAAGGAGAGAGCTGTGGATGAAGGAGAGCTGTGGATGAAGGAGGGAGCTGTGGATGAAGGAGGGAGCTGTGGATGAAGGAGGGAGCTGTGGATGAAGGAGGGAGCTGTGTGTGAAGGAGAGAGCTGTGTGTGAAGGAGAGAGCTGTGGATGAAGGAGAGCTGTGGATGAAGGAGGGAGCTGTGGATGAAGGAGGGAGCTGTGGATGAAGGAGGGAGCTGTGGATGAAGGAGGGAGCTGTGTGTGAAGGAGAGAGCTGTGTGTGAAGGAGAGAGCTGTGGATGAAGGAGAGAGCTGTGGGTGAAGCATGGAGCTGTTTGTGAAGGAGCGAGCTGTGTGTGAAGGAAGAAGCTGTGGATGAAAGAGGGAGCTGTGTGTGAAGGAGAGAGCTGTGGATGAAGGAGAGCTGTGGATGAAGGAGGGAGCTGTGGATGAAGGAGGGAGCTTTTACTTTATGAGACCTCCTTTGCCAGTAACAAGATATAGGAATAGGTTTTACCCTTTTAACTGGCACAAAAACTGACACCTTTAATCAAGGCATCATGTTTGCAATAACCACAACACAAGCAGTCAAAATGCAAACAAAAAAGACAACTCTGATAATAATATGCACTGTCCTTGAATTTGATTGGTCCACACCCGAGACAGCTTTTCTTAGAGCCTAGTCTCCATTGGTGTTGGACCAGAAGACGCCAAAAGGCGTAAAACTCCAAAAACCGCGCACTATCAGAGTAAAACCTATTCCTATATCTTGTTACTGGCAAAGGAGGTCTCATAATGTAAATGCTCACCCCGAGCCCTCAATACTCTGATAGTGCGCGGTTTTTGGAGTTTTACGCCTTTTGGCGTCTTCTGGTCCAACACCACTGGAGACTAAGGGGCTCTAAGAAAAGCTGTCTCGGGTGTGGACCAATCAAATTCAAGGACAGTGCATATTATTATCAGAGTTGTCTTTTTTGTTTGCATTTTGACTGCTTGTGTTGTGGTTATCGCAAACATGATGCCTTGATTAAAGGTGTCAGTTTTTTGCCAGTTAAAAGGGTAAAACCTATTCCTATAAGGAGGGAGCTGTTTGTGAAGGAGAGAGCTGTGTGTGAAGGAGGGAGCTGTGTGTGCAGGAGAGAGTTGTGGATGAAGGAGAGCTGTGGATGAAGGAGGGAGCTGTGGATGAAGGAGGGAGCTGTGTGTGAAGGAGGGAGCTGTGGATGAAGAAAGAAGCTGTGGATGAAGGAGAGAGCTGTGGATGAAGAAGGAAGCTGTGGATAAAGGAGGGAGCTGTGGATGAAGGAGGGAGCTGTGGATGAAGGAGGGAGCTGTGTGTGAAGGATCGAGCTGTGTGTGAAGGAGAGAGCTGTGGATGATGGAGGGAGCTGTGGATGAAGGAGGGAGCTGTTTGTGAAGGAGAGAGCTGTGGATGAAGGAGAGAGCTGTGGATGAAGGAGAGAGCTGTGGATGAATGAGAGAGCTGTGGATAAAGGAGAGAGCTGTGGGTGAAGGAGAGAGCTGTGGATGAAGGAGGGAGCTGTTTGTGAAGGAGGGAGCTGTAGATGAAGGAGGGAGCTGTGGGTGAAGGAGGGAGCTGTGGATGAAGGAGAGAGCTGTGTGTGAAGGAGAGAGCTATGTGTGAAGGAAGGAGCTGTGGATGAAGGAAGGAGCTGTGGATGAAGGAAGGAGCTGTGGATGAAGGAGAGAGCTGTGGATGAAGGAGGGAGCTGTGGATGAAGGAAGGAGCTGTGGATGAAGGAGAGAGCTGTGGATGGAGGAGGGAGCTGTGGATGAATGAGAGAGCTGTGGGTGAAGGAGAGAACTGTGGGTGAAGGAGGGAGCTGTCCCACCAACTCACTCATGTACCTACTCACCCACTCTCCTACCCACTCACACATCCACTCACGAACTAACCCACTCACACACTCATTCAATCGCGCACCCATTGTTGACATGCTCACTCACCCACTCACATACCCACTCAGACATCCACTCACCCACTCACCCACCAACTCACTCATTGACTCACTCAACCACTCACCTACCGACTCAGACATCCACTCACGAACCCATTCAATCGCCCACCCATTGACACGCTCACTCACTTACCAACTCACTCAGACATCCAATCACCCACCAGCTCACTCATTTACCCATTCATTCACCAACCCACCAGCCCACTCGCTCACCCACTCACTCGCTCGATTGCTTACACGCTAACTCACCCACTCACCTATCCACTCAGACAACCACTCACCTACCCACTCAGACATCCACTCACGCACTCACCTACCCACTCAGACATCCACTCACCTACCCACTCAGACATCCACTCACCCACTAACCTACCCACTCAGACATCCACTCACCCACTCACCTACCCACTCAGACATCCACTCACCCACTCACCTACCCACTCAGATATCCCCTGACCTACCCACTCAGACATCCACTCACCCACTCACCTACCCACTCAGACATCCACTGCCCCACTCACCTACCCACTCAGACATCCACTCACCCACTCAGCTACCCACTCAGACATCCACTCACCCACTCACCTACCCACTCAGACATCCACTCACGCACTCACCTACCCACTCAGACATTCACTCACCCACTCACCTACCCACGCAGACATCCACTCACCCACTCACCTACCCACTCAGACATCCCCTCACCCACTCACCTACCCACTCAGATATCCACTCACCATCTCACCCACCAACTCACTCATTGACTCACTCACCCACTCTCCTACCCACTAACTCACCACACTGCAGGTAGCCCCACTCTCTCCCTCTCTTCCATTGCTTATCACCTCGCACTGACCCATCCTCTGACGATCATCATCATCATTACCAGTGCCATCATCATCACTAACCATCATCATCACCACTACCAACACCATCATCATCGCCACTGCCATTATCACGACCATCACCACCACCGACATCACCACTACCATCATCATCATCACCATCATCACCACCATCATAATCACAACCATCATTACCACCATCACCACCACCCTCACTATCACCACCACAACATCATCACCATCATCACTATCATCACCCCCACTGCCATCACTACCACACTATCATCGGCATCATCAACATCACCACTATGATCATCATCATCAGCACCACCACCATCATCACCATCATCACCACCATCATCACCACCATCACCATCAATACCACCACCAACATTATTATCATCACCATCATCAGCATCACCACCATAACCATCATCACCCCCACTTCCATCACTCAAACCACCATCACCACTACTATCACCATTACAATCATCATCATCATCACTACCACAATCTTCATCACCACCATCACCACCATCACCACCATCATCACCATCATTACCACTGCCATCATCACCATCACCACCATCACCACCACCACCACCATCATCATCACCATCATTACCATCACCACCATGATTACCACCACAATCATCATCACCATCATCATCACCATCATTACCATCATCAACATCATTACCACTGCCATCACCACCATAATTACCATCATTACCATCATCACCATCATTACCACTGCCATCACCACCATCATCACCATCACCACAACCATCACCACCATCACCACCATCACCACCATCATCACCACTACCATCATCACCATCATCATTACCACCACCACCATCATCACCATCACCACCACCATCATTACCACTACCATCATCACCATCACCACAGCCATCACCACCATCACCACTACCACCCCCACCACTACCACCACCCCCACCACCACCACCACCACCCCCACCACCACCCCCACCACCACCCCCACCACTACCCCCACCACCACCCCCACCACCACTACCACCACCACCACTACCACCCCCACCACCACCACCACCACCACTACCACCACCACCACTACCACCACCACCAGCACCACCACCCCCACCACCACCACCACCACCCCCACCACCACCCCCACCACCCAAACCACCACCACCCCCACCACTACCACCACCACCACCCACCACCCCCACCACCACCACCACCACCCCCACCACCACCCCCACCACCACCACCACCCCCACCACCACCACCACCCCCACCACCACCACCACCCCCACCACCACCCCCACCACCACCACCACCACCCCCACCACCACTACCACCACCCCCTCCACCACCACCCCGACCACGCCACACAACTCTACCACTCGCAGTGCGGCACAAGCGGCAGACTTTATGAGACAGGAGGGGGCCCACAATGTCCATGCCCTGTGGGGCTCATAATGTGCAAGCCGTAGCCACACGGCTAACACCGTAATAACATTGACATATTGCTGCTGCTGTAATGTCTAGGTTCAAGCCCTGGGTCTGGGTGTCTCTCTCTCTCTCTCCTCTCTCAGAGGGTCTCACAATGTCCATGCCCTGTGGGTTCATAATGTCCATACCGTAGCTGGTCCGCTAACACCGTAATAACATTGACATATTGCTGCTGCTGCTGCTGCTGTAAAGTCTGGGTGCAAGCCCTGGGTCTGGGTGTCTCTCTCTCTCTCAGAGGGTCCATAATGACCGTGTAAGAGAGACTGGGTTAGCTCCATTGAGAAGTCTGGGTTCAAGCCCTGGGTCTGGGTGTCTCTCTCTCTCAGGGGGTTCACGATGGCCGTGTCAGAGACACTGAGACCCTGGGTTCGAGCCCTGGGTCTGGGTGTCTCTCTCTCTCAGGGGGTTCACGATGGCCGTGTCAGAGACACTGAGAGTCTGGGTTAGAGCCCTGGGTCTGGGTCTCTCTCTCTCAGGGGGTTCACGATGGCCATGTCAGAGACACTGAGACCCTGGGTTCGAGCCCTGGGTCTGGGTGTCTCTCTCTCTCTCTCTCAGAGGGTTCATAATGGCCGTGTCAGATAGACTGGGTCAGCTCCATTGAGAAGTCTGGGTTCAAGCCCTGGGTCTGGGTGTCTCTCTGTCTCTCTGAGGGTTCATAATGGCCGTGTCAGATAGACTGGGTCAGCTCCATTGAGAAGTCTGGGTTCAAGCCCTGGGTCTGGGTGTCTCTCTCTCTCTCTCAGAGGGTCCATAATGACCGTGTAAGAGAGACTGGGTTAGCTCAATTGAGAAGTCTGGGTTCAAGCCCTGGGTCTGGGTGTCTCTCTCTCTCAGTGGGTTCACGATGGCCGTGTCAGAGACACTGAGACCCTGGGTTCAAGCCCTGGGTCTGGGTGTCTCTCTCTCTCCCAGAGGGTCCATAATGGCCATGTCAGATAGACAGGGTTAGCTCCATTGAGAAGTCTGGGTTCAAGCCCTGGGTCTGGGTGTCTCTCTCTCTCAGGGGGTTCACGATGGCCGTGTCAGAGACACTGAGACCCTGGGTTCGAGCCCTGGGTCTGGGTGTCTATCTCTCTCTCTCTCAGAGAGGGTCCATAATGGCCATGTCAGATAGACAGGGTTAGCTCTATTAAGAAGTCTGGGTTCAAGCCCTGGGTCTGGGTGTCTCTCTCTCTCTCAGAGGGTCCATAATGGCCATGCACAGTGGGTTCATAATGTCCATGGCGTAACCACACGGCTATTACCGTAATAACATTGACATACTACTGCTGTTGAAAAGTCTGGGTTCAAGCCCTGGGTCTGGGTGTCTCGCTAAGGAGTTTCACAATGACCTGGTCGGAGACACTAAACTTTACTGATTGATAAAGTTGAATGGTTTATAATCATTGTAGGTTGGTCGTGGTTGTAGTAGTGATAGTTGTTGTTGTGGTGGCTGTGGTAGTGATGGTTGTTGTTGTGGTGGTTGTAGTAGTTATGGTTGTTGTTGTTGTTGTTGTAGTGGTTGTAGTAGTTATGGTTGTTGTCAAAGTGGTTGTAGTAGTTGTGGTTGTTGTTGTGGTGGTAGTGGTTGCAGTGGTTGTGGTTGTGGTAGTGGTTATCGTAGTTATGGTTGTGGTGGTTTTAGTAGTGATGGTGGTTGTGGTTGTGGTGATTGTAGTAGTTGTGGTTGTTGTTGTTGTAGTTGTGGTGGTTGTAGTAGTTATGGTTGTTGTTATGGTGGTGGTAGTGGTTGTAGTAGTGATGGTTGTTGTTGTAATGGTGGTTGTAGCAGTGATGGTTGTTATTGTAGTGGTTGTAGTAGTTGTTGTTGTGGTAGTGGTTGCAGTAGTTGTGGTTGTTGTTGTAGTGGTTGCAGTAGTTATGGTTGTAGTGGTTGTAGTCGTTATAGTTGTTGTAGTGGTGATGGTTGTTGTTGTTGTAGTGGTGATGGTTGTTGTTGTAATGGTGATGGTTGTTGTAGTGGTGATGGTTGTTGCTGTAGTGGTGATGGTTGTTGTTGTAGTGGTGATGGTTGTTGTAGTGGTGATGGTTGTTATTGTTGTAGTGGTGATGGTTGTGTTTGTGACTGTATGGTGGTGGCAGTGATGGTTGTTGTTGTAGTGGTGATGGTTGTTGTAGTGGTGATGGTTGTTGTTGTTGTAGTGGTGATGGTTGTTGTTGTAGTGGTGATGGTTGTTATTGTAGTGGTGATGGTTATTGTAGTGGTGATGGTTGTTGTTGTTGTAGTGGTGATGGTTATTGTTGTTGTAGTGGTGATGGTTGTTGTTGTAGTGGTGATGGTTGTTGTAGTGGTGATGGTTGTTGTTGTTGTAGTGGTTATGGTTGTTGTAGTGGTGATGGTTGTTATTGTAGTGGTGATGGTTGTTGTTGTTATAGTGGTGATGGTTGTTGTTGTTGTTGTAGTGGTGATGGTTGTTGTTGTAGTGGTGATGGTTGTTGTTGGTGTTGTAGTGGTGATGGTTGTTGTTGTTGTTGTAGTGGTGATGGTTGTTGTTGTAGTGGTGATGGTTGTTGTTGTAGTGGCGATGGTTGTTGTAGTGGTGATGGTTGTTGTTATAGTGGTGATGGTTGTTGTTATAGTGGTGATGGTTGTTGTTGTAGTGGTGATGGTTGTTGTTGTAGTGGTGATGGTTGTTGTTGTTGTTGTTGTTGTTGTTGTTGTTGTTGTTGTTGTAGTTGTGGTGGTTGTAGTAGTTATGGTTGTTGTTATGGTGGTGGTAGTGGTTGTAGTAGTGATGGTTGTTGTTGTAATGGTGGTTGTAGCAGTGATGGTTGTTATTGTAGTGGTTGTAGTAGTTGTTGTTGTTGTGGTGGTAGTGGTTGCAGTAGTTGTGGTTGTTGTTGTAGTGGTTGCAGTAGTTATAGTTGTTGTAGTGGTGATGGTTGTTGTTGGTGTTGTAGTGGCGATGGTTGTTGTTGTAGTGGTGATGGTTGTTGTTGTAGTGGTGATGGTTGTTGTAGTGGTGATGGTTATTGTAGTGGTGATGGTTGTTGTTGTTGTAGTGGTGATGGTTATTGTTGTTGTAGTGGTGATGGTTGTTGTTGTAGTGGTGATGGTTGTTGTTGTAGTGGTGATGGTTGTTGTTGTAGTGGTGATGGTTATTGTTGTTATAGTGGTGATGGTTGTTATTGTTGTAGTGGTGATGGTTGTTGTTGTAGTGGTGATGGTTGTTGTTGTAGTGGTGATGGTTATTGTTGTTATAGTGGAGATGGTTGTTGTTGTTATAGTGGAGATGGTTGTTGTAGTGGTGATGGTTGTTGTTGTAGTGGTGATGGTTGTTTTAGTGGTGATGGTTATTGTAGTGGTGATGGTTGTTGTTGTAGTGGTGATGGTTATTGTTGTTGTAGTGGTGATGGTTGTTGTTGTAGTGGTGATGGTTATTGTTGTTATTGTGGTGATGGTTATTGTTGTTGTAGTGGTGATGGTTATTGTTGTTGTAGTGGTGATGGTTGTTGTTGTAGTGGTGATGGTTGTTATTGTTGTAGTGGTGATGGTTGTTGTTGTAGTGGTGATGGTTATTGTTGTTATAGTGGAGATGGTTGTTGTTGTAGTGGTGATGGTTGTTGTTGTAGTGGTGATGGTTGTTGTTGTTGTTGTAGTGGTGATGGTTGTTGGTGTTGTAGTGGTGATGGTTGTTGTTGTAGTGGTGATGGTTGTTGTTGTTGTAGTGGTGATGGTTATTGTTGTAGTGGTGATGGTTGTTGTTGTAGTGGTGATGGTTATTGTTGTTGTAGTGGTGATGGTTGTTGTTGTAGTGGTGATGGTTGTTGTTGTAGTGGTGATGGTTATTGTTGTAGTGGTGATGATTGTTGTTCTAGTGGTTATGGTTGTTGTTGTTGTAGTGGTGATGGTTGTTGTTGTAGTGGTGATGGTTGTTGTTGTAGTGGTGATGGTTGTTGTTGTTGTAGTGGTGATGGTTGTTGTTGTAGTGGTGATGGTTATTGTTGTTGTAGTGGTGATGGTTGTTGTTGTTGTAGTGGTGATGGTTATTGTTGTTGTAGTGGTGATGGTTGTTGTTGTAGTGGTGATGGTTGTTGTAGTGGTGATGGTTGTTGTTGTAGTGGTGATGGTTGTTGTTGTTGTAGTGGTGATGGTTGTTGTAGTGGTGATGGTTGTTGTAGTGGTGATGGTTGTTGTTGTAGTGGTGATGGTTGTTGTTGTTGTTGTAGTGGTGATGGTTATTGCTGTTATAGTGGTGATGGTTGTTGTTGTAGTGGTGATGGTTGTTGTAGTGGTGATGGTTGTTGTTGTAGTGGTGATGATTGTTGTTGTTGTTGTAGTGGTGATGGTTGTTGTTGTAGTGGTGATGGTTGTTGTTGTAGTGGTGATGGTTGTTGTTGTAGTGGTGATGATTGTTGTTGTAGTGGTGATGGTTGTTGTTGTAGTGGTGATGGTTGTTGTTGTTGTAGTGGTGATGGTTATTGTTGTTGTAGTGGTGATGGTTGTTGTTGTAGTGGTGATGGTTGTTGTTGTTGTTGTTGTAGTGGTGATGGTTGTTGTTGTAGTGGTGATGGTTGTTGTTGTTGTAGTGGTGATGGTTGTTGTAGTGGTGATGGTTGTTGTTGTGGTGGTGATGGTTGTTGTTGTTGTAGTGGTGATGGTTGTTGTTGTTGTAGTGGTGATGGTTGTTGTAGTGGTGATGGTTGTTGTTGTGGTGGTGATGGTTGTTGTTGTTGTTGTGGTGGTGATGGTTATTGTTGTTGTTGTAGTGGTGATGGTTGTTGTTGTAGTGGTGATGGTTGTTGTAGTGGTGATGGTTGTTGTTGTAGTGGTGATGGTGGTTGTTGTAGTGGTGGTGGTTGTTGTAGTGGTGATGGTTGTTGTTGTTGTTGTAGTGGTGATGGTTGTTGTTGTAGTGGTGATGGTTGTTGCTGTTATAGTGGTGATTGTTGTTGTAGTGGTGATGGTTGTTGTTGTTGTTGTATTGGTGATGGTTGTTGTTCTAGTGGTGATGGTTGTTGTTGTAGTGGTGATGGTTGTTGTTGTAGTGGTGATGATTGTTGTTGTTGTAGTGGTGATGGTTGTTGTTGTTGTAGTGGTGATGGTTGTTGTAGTGGTGATGGTTGTTGTTGTGGTGGTGATGATTGTTGTTGTTGTTGTTGTAGTGGTGATGGTTGTTGTTGTTATAGTGGTGATGGTTGTTGTTGTAGTGGTGATGGTTGTTGTTGTTGTTGTAGTGGTGATGGTTGTTGTTGTAGTGGTGATGGTTGTTGTTGTTGTAGTGGTGATGGTTGTTGTTGTAGTGGTGATGGTTGTTGTAGTGGTGATGGTTGTTGTTGTGGTGGTGATGGTTGTTGTTGTTGTTGTAGTGGTGATGGTTGTTGTTGTAGTGGTGATGGTTGTTGTTGTTATAGTGGTGATGGTTGTTGTAGTGGTGATGGTTGTGTTTGTGACTGTATGGTGGTGGCAGTGATGGTTGTTGTTGTTGTAGTGGTGATGGTTGTTGTTGTAGTGGTGATGGTTGTGTTTGTGACTGTATGGTGGTGGCAGTGATGGTTGTTGTTGTAGTAGTGGTGATGGTTGTTGTTGTTGTAGTGGTGATGGTTGTTGTTGTAGTGGTGATGGTTGTTGTTGTAGTGGTGATGGTTGTTGTTGTAGTGGTGATGGTTGTTGTTGTTGTAGTGGTGATGGTTGTTGTTGTAGTAGTGGTGATGGTTGTTGTTGTAATGGTGATGGTTGTTGTTGTTGTAGTGGTGATGGTTGTTGTTGTTGTTGTTGTAGTGGTGATGGTTGTTGTTGTAGTAGTGGTGATGGTTGTTGTTGTAATGGTGATGGTTGTTGTTGTTGTAGTGGTGATGGTTGTTGTTGTTATAGTGGTGCTGCTTGTTGTTGTAGTGGTGATAGTTGTTGTTGTTGTTGTAGTGGTGATGGTTGTTGTAGTGGTGATGGTTGTTGTTGTGGTGGTGATGGTTGTTGTTGTTGTGGTGGTGATGGTTGTTGTTGTAGTGGTGATGGTTGTTGTTGTTGTTGTGGTGGTGATGGTTGTTGTTGTGGTGGTGATGGTTGTTGTTGTTGTAGCATTGATTGTGGTGGTGATGGTTGTTGTTATAGTGGTGATGGTTGTTGTTGTAGTGGTGATGGTTGTTGTTGTTGTGGTGATGGTTGTTGTTGTTGTAGTGGTGATGGTTGTTGTTGTAGTGGTGATGGTTGTTGTTGTAGTGGTGATGGTTGTTGTTGTTGTAGTGGTGATGGTTGTTGTTGTAGTGGTGATGGTTGTTGTAGTGGTGATGGTTGTTGTTGTAGTGGTGATGGTTGTTGTTGTAGTGGTGATGGTTGTTGTTGTAGTGGTGATGGTTGTTGTTGTAGTGGTGATGGTTGTTGTTGTAGTGGTGATGGTTGTTGTTGTTGTTGTAGTGGTGATGGTTGTTGTAGTGGTGATGGTTGTTGTGGTTGTGGCTGCATCGTGATTGTTGCTGTATGATGATGGGAGTGGTTGTTGTTCTGGTGGTTGTTGTTGTGATGGCTGTGGTTATTGTTGTTGTAGCGGTTGTTGTAGTTGTTGTTATAGATGGCTGTAGTTGTTCTATTAGTAGTTGTTGTGGTTATTGTTGTAGATGCTGTGGTTGTGGTTGTTGTGATGGTTGTTGCGATTATTGTAGACGCTGTGGTTGTTGTTGCAGTAGTTGTTGTTATGGTTGTTGTGGTGGTGATTGTTGTCATAGACGATGTGGTTGTTGTTATAGTGGTGATGGTTGTTGTAGTGGTGATGGTTGTGTTTGTGACTGTATGGTGGTGGCAGTGATGATTGTTGTTGTTGTAGTGGTGATGGTTGTTGTTGTAGTGGTGATGGTTGTGTTTGTGACTGTATGGTGGTGGCAGTGATGGTTGTTGTTGTAGTAGTGGTGATGGTTGTTGTTGTTGTAGTGGTG